>JAQJVL010007350.1:0-24398 GCA_035578905.1 Stictocephala bisonia | reverse complement strand
ATTGTTTTTTTAATTTTAAATATAAAAAAGAACAATTACTGAAAAAAATTGTTGAATTGTGAATATTTAGGTGAATCATACTGTATACAAATCTCTGTTCGAGTCTATTATGAGATATGGAATTACAGTATGGGGAACTGCAGCAGACACTCATATTAACATTATTACTAATCTTCAAAACAAATGTTTGAAAACTCTATAGAAATGATATTAGATTAGGTCTAGTCACAGTAGATAATAATCAGCAATACAGTGTTGTAGGAGAACTTTCTCCTAAAGGGCTTTATATGTTTTTAATGATACTTGAGTTTTATTCTAAGGATGAATTTAAAAAAGGAACCATAAGGCCACGTATTAGTAGAAATGTTGTCAAATATGCTACACCTATCCCTAGAACAGTATATGGAGAAAGGTTACCAAACTATGTTGTTCCTTACTTATATAATATGTTGCCTAATAAGATAGAAAACCTAAATAATTACAATACTTTTAAAAAAGCTATCTATCAGTGGCTAATTACAGGAATAAATAGGCCTAACGATGATTGAAATACTGCTGTAATTGTAGCCTATACTAACATACCTGAGTAATAAGTTGAAGGCTCTGGTTGATCTAGCTCTGATTCTTTTACACTCACTAGGCCATATAAATATTTTTTTCTCTATTTCTCTGCATTTATCATCGTAATCATAATAACAGAACAACTCACTGACATATACATTATTTCCTGCTATTTCACATAATCACTTCACTATTACACCAAATCACTTCACTATCACACCAATTGAATACAGAACAAAATCACCTTACAATATTGTTTGAGTAATGTAATTTCACAAATACAGGTTAATTTAGATTATTTATTGTGTTTCTTTTGTAATTTGATCATTTATTCTAACGGGTTTCTCTTGGAAGAAAAGGTGCACTGAAAGGGACTATTTACCATAATTACACAGCCTAGATAAACATTGACCCAGAAACGGGCAATCTACCAAGTAATAAATATGACATAAACACATCAAAGACACTGCACTGTTCAATAAATTTTACAAATTAAACATATATTCGTTTTAGAATTCAAATAGTATTTTAAGTAGTTAAATTACAGTAAGAAAACACGCTAAGGTTATATCACCTTGTGTTTGTTTACAGTACAACATATAATTCACCCACTGCCGATCCAAGATCCAAGTGTTGTTGAGGAAATAAGGCATAGAGTAGAGAACAGGAATGTTTTGGCAAACAGGATACAATTATCTACAAACTTTCACCAGGCATATCTGGTGTAGCCACATTCTGCAGTTATTGTATTCATACCTTCTATTGTAATGCATGGTTTTGTAATATTATAAGCTGCATTTTTTATTTTGTAAAATAGGTGCCTGCCCTAAACCGCCAATAATTACTAATAAATAACACTATAAAATATATATAAGCATATATGTATGTATTTTTTGTACTACGTTTTTTTTCTTTCTTATTTACTATAGGACCTCAACGACAAGTTTTGCGTAACTTGGTGAGGCCTTGATTTTGTACTCACTTTAAAGTAATAAATAGATAAATAAAAATAAATAAACTAGTTTATTCACCTTTTAACCTTGAGAATTGTTCTTTTTACATGATAATTATATTGTCTTTGGAGCTTAAAAGTGACCTAAAAATAAAAATTTATCAAAAACCTTAAGTCCATTCTCTTGCAGGATATCTTTACTCAGTTGTTCATTTCATCTTAATCCAAAATGATGCTTTTTGTGGGATAAGCTGTTGCTTGTTCTTAAATAATACTAATAAATAAAATATTTGTGTTATCTTATTATCTAAAACAAGCTACGCCCAGAAAACATTTTGTTTTGCTCCAAGGATTTTTAATGTTTAATTTTTTTTGTGGTTTCCAACCACGAGAAATCAATTGGCACCGGTCCCAATCCTGGGAAAATTCTGATTTCTGCCCCAGAGGCTCCTAGACGTCCAGTGTTA
Source organism: Stictocephala bisonia (assembly GCA_035578905.1). Taxonomy (NCBI): domain Eukaryota; kingdom Metazoa; phylum Arthropoda; class Insecta; order Hemiptera; family Membracidae; genus Stictocephala; species Stictocephala bisonia. The sequence continues at coordinate 22,418 of JAQJVL010007350.1, read as the reverse complement.
TCGACTGCTAGCAGAAAAAAACAATATGGAACCATTTCGATTTCTAGCAGAAAGTTGGGTATCAAACTATAGGTATTTATCTCCTAAATCACATTATACCACCACATTTAGGAAGAGACAACATTTAAGGGCTCTTCCCCTCCTCCAAAATAAATAATATACTCAAAAATCCAACATTGGGTAATGTTAAACTAATACACCCAAGAGGGTTATCAAGTTAAAGCATTCTTCTCTTAATTACTAATATATCGTCAGAAAAGAGTATGTATATGGGCTCTACTGCCCCAAAATCCAAAATTCATGGTTTTACTGCTTAAGAAACCTGGCCCTAGGTCGATCTTCCTCACGAGGAGATATGCTGAGATCTAAAAATGGGACTGTAGCAGAATGCCTTCGTGATTTCCACAAAGAGGCTTGTTGCAGAGTGTCTTGACGAGACCGCAAGCCGAGTTCCATAAAGGCGTTAAAGGTTATCGCCAAGGTTATCAGAGGTAAGACCTCCGAAACAAAATGTTATTAATAACTTACAAGGTAGAGCAACAACAAACAATCCTAAATATACTCTGGGAGATATGGATGCTACCTCTTCAATCTGCAAAATTCAACTGAGCGGAGTTTGGTCTCCCAGTACTTTTTATTAATTAATAGCATTAATAGTATTATTTTTATTAAATTTTGTCTTTTTTTATTGAACTATGCTTAACTGAATCATTTTAAATTTAAACTCTTCGATGAATGAAGAATGGAATTTAATAAAAGAAGATGTTCTGATTGTACTTAATGGGAGTGAGTTTTTAAGAAATTTTAGATCATTTTTAATCAGCCCTTGTTTATCCACCCCTTCTAGAAAATGGAGTTGAATTATATTAAATCACAGTTTTATTCCTTATATTTTCCTAATTAAAGTGTAAATAATGTATAACCTTTAGTCTTTACATAAATTTAAAATAGAGGTATAGGAAATATTAAATCATGTTGCAGTCAACAGGAAATGTCGCTGGACCAAGAGGAGGCTCCTGTGATAGTTCACCATCGGGGACAAGTATACACATTTATGGCACCGGAGATCGCAGGCCACTGCATGGCAGACTGGTCTAACTGGCCGTTTGATGAGCATACATGTATCATCCAACTAGGCTCACGCAGCTACTTAGGTTCTTCGCTCAATTTTCAAAAGCCTGTAAGATATCTGCTTGACATGGTATTGAATATTCAATTATGTATACAAGCAACTCACTCCAATTTATTTTTGTAGAGTTAATGTGAAATAGTCAGTTTTTATACTTATTAATATTTCTTACATTGTGTTGTCACTAACATGTATTTTAACACAATATACAAAGAAAGTAGAATGAGCATGTTACTTGTGTATGATATCGTGTTATAAGCTACTGTAAGCTGTCACATACAAATTAAAAAAAATATATTAAATCATATTTCACTTTATACGGTTTAAATAAAAATTATTTAAATTTAACAATTATAATAAAATAATACATATTTCTCCAAAATAGTATAAAACTTAATTATTGACACTACACCTAACGGGATATAAACACCACCAATATAACTGATGAGGCACTTCTCAGAGTGCTTAAAAAGATCTTATCTTCTCAGAATCTCCCCATTTTGCAACAAGACATCCTATGTCATACTGGGCAACTTAAATCTAGAAAGCCACATCTTCAACTAGTTTTGTTTAGTATTCTTAAGTTTTAGCATAAGTATATATATATATATATATATCTGTTATTTTTAATTGTCTTCAATTCATGTCATATTCTTTGTATGTTGGTATCACTTGGTCAATCTGGCATTGGAGGTTAGAAGGTTTCCCCCTCTCTTTTCTTGTAAAACCGCGCAAAACCCCCTCTCCCCTTGCCGCGAAAAGACAGACAGAGCCAGTGCGTTCCAAACTCTCGCCACGTACAGTCGTTATGTATGTCGTGGGCTTTCTCTACCTCGTGCTAATTTATAATTTGTTCTAATTGTAACAACCTCATTTGTTTATAACCGTCACCGTATATATATAGTTTCCACCTCTCGCCCCGTGCAAGTGCTATTGTGGTGTGCGTATGTGTAGTAAGATAGTGTGTGTGTGAAAATCCCTGTGTCTTCGGGTTCCTTCCTCTACAAGAACTTCTCTCTTCTCATAGTGCTCGTCCCGGGGTCATCCCGCAGCTGTAGACTACCCAACCGACGACCAGCCAAGTGTGTGTTATATTTTCGCCTTACATCAGCTCAAGGTACTGTCTGCTTTCTATCTCTATATATATCTACTTATGACATAAACCCCTCACCGTCTTAATCGGTCAATATTAAGTGGTCCTTCGCCCCCTATGTATTTGTTGTGTACTCTATAATTAACGTGATAAAAATCTCATTCTCTCACGGTCTCCAAACATGGTCCTTACGAGACGGATGAATTGACACCGTTCTGTGGACAAAAACAGTTCAAATCGCTCTCACAACCTCTCAACAAACTCTTAAAAAACTCTCTCATAAAGTTTTATGTGTGAACTTTGCCTCAATAACTCTCAAACTCGATATTTGTCGATACTTGCTAATCAGCGAAATTAAGTGCCCGCGAATTTGGCTGCACGTGGTGTTTCCCATTGTGATATTCCCGCGTGTTCACCTCCCCACCATTCTAGCCTCCACTGCCAGTGCCATTACGATCAAAGCTGCACTAGGCAGCACAGCTGACACCTGTCAAAACACAACTGTCACTTCCCAATGTTATTGTTTATGTGTCTTATTTATATTTGATTGTTTGATGTTTAACTCAGCTGGCTTAGACTTTCTATGATTATTTAAGAATGTTATACTGTATTATATTGTGTTTAAATTGATTTATTTATTTTAACGAAAGTTAACGTAAAAACTTGTACCTTTTGCGACACTTGTTTATATATTAGGTTTTGTGGATCCTCTTGTTTTAAAATATTATTGAACATATTCAAATGGCTATATGAAATACTTAACACTTTCTCTCACTGTAATTAAAAGGAGTTTTTGTTTATTTTAACAAAACTTAGCTGAAACAAAACTTGTATTTTGTTTGAAATATTTTGTTTACATATGACATAGGGCCCTTCAATAAGCTGTGTTTTGTATAGTTATAGATTTACTGCTCTCTCCCTCTGGTTGTATACATTGTTAACACTCAAAGCTAACAAGTTAATAATACTGTAGCTATTTTTCTTATATTAGGGTTTTAATTAAAACTTATTGTTTTACACTCGTCATTTTTTGGCCGTAGGTTAATTTTGTTTTGTGCCATTACAATTGACACCTCTTGTCGTAATAGTTCATTATGTTGACACCTCAAGTCTCCTGACTCAAGTGATTGTAAATTGCTACATGACCAGTGTAATTTATTTCTATTGTTGTATTATAGTCTCTGTAATCACAGTCAACTTGTCCTCAGGTGAATATTTTTAATTATTATTCACACATCACGTCTCCCGACGCCATTGTCTTTTGTTGTTGCATAAAAATATTTTATTGTATTTTTTTTGTTCTTAATTTAAGGTTTTGCACTGTGTTTACATATGATACCATAGGCCTACTCTATGTTTTGTTGGCTATATGACCTCTACGCCTCAGTGACCTCAATACTATTTTGTGGACTTCTCTCACTCTGGGGATTGGAATTTGTCTTTTATTGATTTAAAGTAACTCAGTGTTTTATATCTCTGAAGATGGCTCCCAAAGTTGGAGAATTTACCTCTGCTATCTACACCCGGTCCACGTTATTGACCAAAACTCGGTTTACTAAACTGAAGACCGCTGTTGATGAGCTAGCCCAGACTGGCGAACCGCTTACTCCCGTCCAACTAAAGCAACTTGCTGCCTATGCAAATGAAATCAGGAAAAAAAAGGCTGAGTTTGAAAACCACCTCCAAAGGGCTTTGTTTATCGAAAATGATCCTATCCCTGATGATACTTTGTCACGTGATCAGGACGACATAGAGTCTTTGTTCTCTTTCATCTCCGCAACCATTGAAGTATTATTACCTCCCGAAGTGCCTAACACACCCTCTGCTCTCAGTGATGCTTCAGCCGCCTCTCAATCCCCTGTTTCTCATGTCCACCTGCCCCAACTCGATTTGCAGAAATTTGCTGGTGACCCCCTCACTTGGACCAGTTTCATCAATTTGTTTGACACTACAATACACAGAAACGCTACCCTTTCGAGCGTGATGAAATTCCAATACCTTCTAAGCGTGCTCAGTGACGAGCCGCTTAATCTGGTGAAAAGCCTAAATCTCACAGCGGCCAACTACCTGGTGGCATATAACCTGCTGAGAGAACGTTACCACAACTCGAGAAGACTGCAATCTCTCCACCTCAACCAGCTGTTGGATTTACCCAACATAACCGCCACCTCTCTCAAGGGATTGAGCTCATTTGTGAATCTCTTTACGGAACATTCCCAAGCTTTAAATGCCTTGGAATGCAACGTCACCGATGACAATCCACTTTTGTCTGCACTCCTGTTGCGCAAGATGGATAATGATCTGCGCAAAAAACTTGAAGAGTTTCGCACCTATTCCGATGAGGAAGCCTCTTCACGCTCGTTACCTGGCGTAACAGATATTATCAAATTTCTGAATTTGGAATGTTCGCAAACGGAGGATGCTAACCTTCACAGCACCTCTCACTCAAAGCCCGCGCACTCAAACCTCAAGGCCTTTGCACCTAAAAAGGGCGCACTTCCACACTAGCGATGTCAGTATGGTCACTGCACATTCTAACCCCTCTCAACCTCCCTCTGCCGCTTCTCAAGGCAAGCCCACCTTGGCATTATGTTTTGCTTGTAACTCAAGCGGACATAAAATTTACTCTTGTGCAGCTTTCCGTGAAAAATCTCCTCATGATCGTCAGCGCATGGTAAAAGACCATAGGCGCTGTATTTCCTGTTTGGGAAACCATGACTTAAAGGAATGCCGCTCTCAAGGCACCTGTCAAACTTGTAATAAAAGGCATCACACTTTATTACATTTTCCCTCTTCTCAGGGCAAACATGCTAATTATAGCGCCCCTCCTCAAAGCAATAAGCCTCCTCAACTCGCCGCTCCAATTAAGGAGATAGCCACTCATGAAGCAACACCTCACACCTCGGTGACAATGACTGCTCAGGGTCACACCAACTCGCGTATTTGGCACTCTACCGTTTTATTAGGCACAGCCTTGATAAAACTCACCTCTTCTCATGGTACAACTCATGTGTTCCGGGCTCTGATCGACTGCGGTTCAATGACGGATTTGATCACAGAACGAGCCGCACAGCTTTTAGGCGCACGTCGGTTTAAATCCGAAGTTCAACTCACAGGGCTTGGTAACCACATTACCAAAAATAAAGGTCAAACTCTTCTCAACATTGAGACACTCTCCGGCCTATCCATCGCTTCACAACATCCCATGCTGATCGTGGATCACCTGACCACGGATCTCCCTCGAGTTCCCATCGCCCCGGAGGTCTTTCGTCTCACCAGGGGCTACGTCCTCGCCGACCCTACCTTCCACCTGCCAGGCAGGGTTGATGTCGTCCTGGGTGGTGCCTTATTCCCAAGACTATTCACTCATGAGAGTCATGAACTCGGACCCGGCCTACCTCACCTCTTCGGAACTCACTTTGGATATGTTGTCATGGGCTCCGCACCTTGTGACGCCTCTGCTTATCCTGCTTCACACCTCGTGACGCTTCATTCGGCATGTGACTCAGCGGATCTTCACTCCTCATTACAACGCTTCTGGACACAGGAAGAACTCCCTAACTCTACTCGGAAGTCTCAAGAAGAAGAAGCTTGTGATCAACACTTTGCAGCCACTCACAGCCGGACTGAAGACGGAAGATATGTTGTCCAACTGCCCTTCAAGTCTGACCACCCTCCTATTGGTCACTCACGTGAAATAGCCACGAAGCGACTGTCTTCCCTGGAACGGAAATTCCAGCTCCAACCTCAACTACGTGATCTCTATGTACAATACATGAGAGATGGCGAAGCCGCGGGCCACATGACTAAAGTTCAAGACTTTGAAGAAAATCTCCCTCACAACTTTCTACCACACCATGGTATACTTAAGACCAAAGGTGACATCTCAAAACTGCGAGTTGTCTACGATGCCAGCTGCAAAACGAGCAGTGGCCAATCCCTCAATGACACTCTATTAGTAGGACCCAAATTGCAAACCAACATCAGCGACGTTTTGCTGAAATTCCGGACACACAACATTGTGTTCACATGCGATATTCGTCAGATGTATCTGCAAATTTTAGTCCAACCTTCGGATCAGCTGTTTCAGCTAGTCTTATGGCGGGAACAGCCCTCAGACCCTCTCTCTATTTTCAAGATGACCCGAGTCACTTTCGGAGTCAATTGCTCGCCTTTTTTGGCCATTCGGACCTTGCATCAACTGGCTAAGGACGAAGGCCGCCCCTTCCCTGAGGCCGCCCAGGTTCTGGCCACCGAGACCTATATTGACGACATAGTGTCGGGAGCAGACACCTTGGACGAAGCCAAGAAGCTTCAAGAGGACCTCATCAAGCTTTTGAAACTTGGACATTTTGAGCTCCGAAAATGGACCTCCAACTCCCCCGAACTGCTTCAGGCACTGCCCGAGGATCACCGGGACACCCCTGTCTTCTTGGAAAACCACAATGAACCTCACCTCACCATCCTGGGTCTTCGCTGGTCACCGGAGACGGATGCCTTCACTTATGACTTTAATGTCCCCTCGTCTCTCCCTACGAAACGGCACGTGCTCAGCACCATTGCCAGAATCTACGACCCTTGTGGTCACCTTGCACCTTGCATTATGCTAGCAAAATGCTACATGCAATTACTCTGGACTCAAGGTTTGCAGTGGGACGAACCCCTGACTCCTGATCTCCAAGCGAAGTGGGCCACCTTCGTGTCCACTCTCTCCTCTCTCTCTTTGGTCTCCATACCCCGGGCTCTCCGGCTCTCTGCCGCTCTCAGTATCGAAGTACATGGTTTCTGCGACGCCTCCGAAGCTGGGTTTGCCGCCGTCCTATATCTCCGCTGCCAGCTCGCCAACGATGAAATTCTAGTACGTCAAGTCTTTGCCAAGACACGTGTAGCGCCACTTAAGCGAGTGACCCTTCCTCGTCTTGAGTTGTGTGCTGCTCATCTCCTAGCACAGCTTACTGCCCACTGCTGTACTATTTTTGAAGAACATCTCTCCCTCCAAAAATGTTTTCTCTGGTGCGACTCAACGGTAGCTCTGACCTGGCTGCAGACTCCCTCGTATAGGCTAAAAACCTATGTGGCAAATCGTGTTGCTCAGACTCAATAACTCATACCTCCTTCAAGCTGGCGTTATATTCCCAGCAAGGAAAACCCAGCAGATTGTGCCTCGCGAGGAATCCTCGCCTCGGAACTGGTGGAACACCCTCTCTGGTGGACTGGACCACCATGGCTCTCCATGCCACCTTCTCATTGGCCTGACGCCACTCTTCACCCCGATACTGACACGGATATCTCAGCTTCAGAAGAGATGAAGACCACACCCTTGGTTGTCCTCACCTCCGCGCACCAAGCTGAATGGGATCTCCTGTCCGCCTATTCCTCATGGAATAAACTCGTACGCATCGTAGCACTCTTGCTGCGCTTCATTGGCAATTGTCGTAAATCGGCCCACCACGGCCCTCTCTCTCCCTCCGAGCTCAACAGAGCTCGACTCAAGATTTTTAAACTCGTCCAGGACTCTTCGTTTGCTGAGGACATCTCTTCTCTTCAACGTCAGCGGGACTGCACTACCAGACTCCAACGCCTGAAGCCTTTTCTCGACGCTGATGGCCTTCTGCGCGTAGGCGGCCGACTTAGCCGCACCTCGCTCTCCTCTGACGTCCGTCACCCTGTGCTTTTGCCCAAAAAACACCATATTGTGGACCGGCTCATGGATCATTGCCACACTACTCACCTTCACTCTGGACCTCAGCTCACACAAGCTCTCCTCTCTCAGTCTGTTTGGATTTTATGTGCCCGAAGTGTGATTCGTTCACGAATTTTTAAATGTGTGACCTGTTTTAAAAATAAACCTCGCAACGTAACACCCCTGATGGGTGACCTACCCCCCTCCAGAGTGACCCCTGCTCGACCATTTTCATCTACCAGCATGGACTACTGTGGACCCTTTATGAACAAGATGTTGACCCTTCGCTCTATCAAGCACGTAAAAGTGTATTTGTGTATTTTTGTTTGTATGGTGACCAAGGCCGTACACCTCGAAGTTGTTACGGACCTTACTACAGACGGTTTCATAGCCGCCCTAACTCGTTTTGTGTCTCGCCGCGGTCTGTGTACAGATCTCTACAGCGACTGTGGTACAAACTTCATCGGTGCCGATGCCACGCTTCGTCGCCTCATCGACACTCAAGTCAACTCTACCTCTGCTCAAGAAGTGATACATCGCTTCACCGCCCCTCGTGGAATCAGCTTCCATTTTAACCCCCCCGCGGCTCCCCATCAAGGTGGATTATGGGAAAGTGCAGTGAAGTCGGCAAAATACCATTTAAAACGTGTGATGGGAGACACCATTTTAACCCTTCCCGAGTTTATAACTCTGTCAACTCAAGTGGAGGCGATGCTTAACTCTAGGCCTCTCTCAAGCGATCCCTCTGATCTGACCGCTTTGACTCCCGGTCATTTTTTGATCGGCACCCCCCTGGCTGCTGTCCCTGAACGCAACGTCAGTGAAGTGCCCCTCAACCGCCTGAAACATTGGCAACTGACACAATCTTTGCACCAGCGGATTTGGCAACGCTGGAGCCTGGAATATATCCACATGCTACAACAGCGCTCAAAATGGACCAGCTCCAAGAATAACATCGAGATTGGTGACCTCGTGCTTGTGCACGCCCCCTCTGCACCCCTCACTTGGCCTCTTGCTCGAGTGACGGGTACTCACCCTGGCAAGGACGGCATCGTCCGTGTCGTGGACCTCAAGACGGCCACCGGGCATCTCACGCGTCCAGTCGTCAAGATCTTCCCTCTGCCCCTGAAATAAGTGATTGAGTGTCCGCCCCCATGTACTATATTTTTTCTCTTGTGTGTTCAATGTTTTGTTGAAGCCTGCAATGCTTCAAGGGGGCCGGAATGTTTAGTATTCTTAAGTTTTAGCATAAGTATATATATATCTGTTATTTTTAATTGTCTTCAATTCATGTCATATTCTTTGTATGTTGGTATCACTTGGTCAATCTGGCATTGGAGGTTAGAAGGTTTCCCCCTCTCTTTTCTTGTAAAACCGCGCAAAACCCCCTCTCCCCTTGCCGCGAAAAGACAGACAGAGCCAGTGCGTTCCAAACTCTCGCCACGTACAGTCGTTAGGTATGTCGTGGGCTATCTCTACCTCGTGCTAATTTATAATTTGTTCTAATTGTAACAACCTCATTTGTTTATAACCGTCACCGTATATATATAGTTTCCACCTCTCGCCCCGTGCAAGTGCTATTGTGGTGTGCGTATGTGTAGTAAGATAGTGTGTGTGTGAAAATCCCTGTGTCTTCGGGTTCCTTCCTCTACAAGAACTTCTCTCTTCTCATAGTGCTCGTCCCGGGGTCATCCCGCAGCTGTAGACTACCCAACCGACGACCAGCCAAGTGTGTGTTATATTTTCGCCTTACATCAGCTCAAGGTACTGTCTGCTTTCTATCTCTATATATATCTACTTATGACATAAACCCCTCACCGTCTTAATCGGTCAATATTAAGTGGTCCTTCGCCCCCTATGTATTTGTTGTGTACTCTATAATTAACGTGATAAAAATCTCATTCTCTCACGGTCTCCAAACAAGTTTTCTAGTTAATTTCAAACAAATGTTCACCATACATGTTCAGTTTTATCGACACACCAGCCCTCCCATCCAAATACAGTGGTATGAATTTGTTTGATGGCCAAAAGGAGTTTTGGTATAAAACTATGACTGTCACTGATGGGATGCAATTACTGGTAATATAAGTGAGGAATGGCAAATGAACAGTCATGTGATTGCAGAGCTGATATTCAAACTATGGCTCATATATGTTATAATTGTATATTGTGTTCTTTTCAGGGGGAATTAGCTGTTCTTATTCAATCGGAGAAACAGGGGTTGGATAATTACATAACCTAGATTTAGCTCTGTAACAAGAGAGATCAATATTAAAGCATTTTATTTCTGTTAGATATTTTTCAATATGGTTTATCAATTTTCACTTTTTTCCTATTAATTTGGAAGCTGGAAATAAAAAGCCGTATTGTAAGTGATTTTCAGGTTTTATCTAATTAGGGGGCAGCCCAAAGAGGGTCAGAAGAAAATCATTAAGTGAGATCATAGGTCAAGTTGTACATATAATTAAAGGTCTTTTATAAGAAAATACCATGCCGCAAAGCAGACTCCAAAAAGTTGTACCCATACAAAATGGTGGCTTTCACTAAAGCATTGTGTTTTGTTTTATGAATAACAATAACTAATTTGGAGCTTTCTCTTATGTTGTAATTATGCAAAATGTTTTTTAGTTAAATTGTTAGAACATGTGATTTAAGCCTAACTTTTTTATTTGTTGTACGGTGGTCATGGCGGCCAAAATTAGAATAGAACATAAATATCTTTCTGTAAAGTTAATAGATGCTAGATGTTTTTCCTACTGTTAATTTTACTGAAAGGAACCAGACGTCATTGTAAAAATATACATTTTGATCGTGATATTGCTATTGGCGATTTTACTAGCTCATTCCCGTTTAAATTATTATTTATGAACAAATAAGCCGAAAAAATTAGAATATATGTATGTGTCTTCAGTGGTTAAGACATCAGACTTGGCAAGGTCTAAGCCTCTAATTGTTTATTCAATTAATTTAATTTAGTTAATTATTCACTTGTTGAATAAAGTTCACATGGCCCTACAAGTTTATGTGAATTGACAAGTTATGTTTCTTCTAAAAAAGTAGACATATTTTTATCTGTACTCGAATATCACAATATTAGCAATGACAGTTTTTTGTCTATTTATTAGCAACTTAATTTATTTTATATTTACTGATAGTTCCAAATCATGTACAGTTTAGTTACAACAAACAAATGATGCGTAAACTTGATCCAGATTCCTTACAAACTTAAGGAATATGCATTATAACATATGGGAACAGTCAATCATACCACTATGTTCAGCTTGACTGCTGTTAAAGACAAAAGTGGGCTTATACAACCACCCGAAAGTGTTGTATGGATGAGCACATCGTAGTTGTGCCTCAACATAACTCCATAGTGAGGATTAGAACAAGGGTCTTGTAACCAAACATCCTACAGTAGTTGCGCCTCGACTTACTCAATGCATGTGTACCTTCGTCATACATTAGGGTACTCTTATGACACTGTAGTCTGAGATGCCCACCCGCCCACCCATACACGTACAATAGTACTGACCCACTTGTCCACCCATACACATATAATGGTACTGACCTACCTGCTTACACATACACATACAGTGGTACTGACCCACCCACCCACCCATACACGTACAGTGGTACTGACCCACCCACCCACCTATACACGTACAATGGTACTGGCCCACCCAAATTACTGTAAGTAATTTATGAGTGTATGGGTTCGTAATGACTGTCCTGCCAACACATAAATGTACAGTGGTATTGACCCTCCTGCCCACCCACACATGTACAGTGGTACTTAACAGGTATACAGACTCATTAGTATAAATTTAATATTAAACACCAAACTTCCAAATGTTGAAACTTTAAAAATGCCCTACAATATTTGCTTGATCAGTATTCAAAATTATAATATTTGATGCATAAAAACTTTTCTCTATCACATAGATTTGTTCAATTAATTTTTTTATTTACTTAATCAAAAATTAGAAAATAAATTTAAAATTGCAATTAAATAAAAGAATCAATTTAATGAACTTGGCTGCAGGTGATTGGTTCATTTCTTATTACAGTCTTCTTAATACTAACATGGCATCAGCTCAATGGGGATGCCAAAAACATATCATTTAAAACTTATAACTTCCCTTACCATTTTACACCTTTATAGTTAAAATTTTATTTTCTTAAAGGACTTAATAATGAGATTACTACAGCCACATAAAGACTGGGAGATAGTAAGGGTGGAGGTATTACACAGTTAGCCAAATATTAGACCAATACCACTTGGTTTGGATTCCATTATAGGTCCCTTAGTTTCCCTGGCTATTGGGTTATTAATAAATTATCTTTTCTAAAGTTCAGTTGGCCTTAGTAACAAAGACTACACTTATTCATCCATGCACATTCCCAAACAATATTCGCCGATTTGGGTGAGTAAAACATTTTGACTGAATGTAATTAAAAACAGTCAATACTTTTAAAGAATGGACTGCCAATGGTTATTTGCTATTTTTAGCTTTAATAAACTAGATTCTCACACAAGAATACGAGGATAATCAGTAGCCATGACAGTAAAGATAGCAATATTTATAAAAACAGTATAAAATATTACAATCTGTTTGACAAACTTGATCTTTATCTTTAACAATGAACTTTTTTCTTAATCTTAACAATGAACTCTATTCACATAAGTAGATTCACTGAGCAGTATGGAGTCTGTGAGAAAGTAAACTTAAAACTTATCACATCCCTCATCATTTTACACCTTTACAGTTAACATTTATTTTGTTAATTAAAGATCGTAACAATGAGATTTCTACTGCAACATAAAGACTGGGAGATAGTAGGAGCAAAGGCATCCAGAAATGAAACTTTTTTAGGACCAAAGAATGAAACCGATTCAGCTTTCCTGGTAAATTTGAACTTCGAGTTTACACTGAGACGCCATGCTTCTGTGTATGTTGCTAGCTATGTGATACCTGGAGTGGGTATGTATATACTTTCAGTTTTTTTTTCTAATCTCATCATATAGTATACTATGTTTGGAAGTAAACTAGTCTAAAGCCACAAAAACCGAAACTAATTGGGACCGGACAAGTTCAGATTACATACAATTTTGGTTAATCTAAAAATGGTGTATGCAGTACTGTATGCCTAATACACTTTTACAATTCTGTATTTTCATACTGCATAAAATTATTTTGTAGGCAAATGGGAGTACTGTTCAGTAATTTTGAACAAATTACAATTGTTGAGTGTGAAATAATTAATTTAAAAAGCACTGATGTTACGGCATAGCTATAATTCTTTTTTATAGCAACTATTGTTGAGATGTGGTGTAGGTGCTCAAATTACAATATGTTGCATCACAGCTGTTGTGGTGTTAGCACATTTCATTCCCAACCTTCATTCCCAACTCCAACTTACTCCTCATCAGCATCGTCAGCTGAGTCAGTCCGATCATTACACTCTTGTTTTGTTGTTTTGTGCTGTATGTTTCTCACGACTTTATAATAATTATGTACTGTAAAGTCAGTTGCAGTTGTGTTTTGGTTATTATGTATTCCAGTGTAGTGTAATTGTGCTGTACCATCGTGAGCATCAAGAACCTGAACCTATGAGCAATGATAACTGGATGAGCTTTTATCACAATAAGCTGCATTTGACTTTGCTTTTCGCTATGGAGTGAAAATTTCTTCTCTTGCCCGTGCTAAGTTTGTGCAATGTTGGCACAGCATTGGAGCATCAAAAAAGGTTACCTCGTTTAAAAAAAATTAAGACAACTGATATGTCTTGGTTGCGTAAGTGAAGACGCTAGAAAAAAATGTTTTCCACTGAAATATCTTTTATCTAAATTTGATGTACCATACATTTAGATTATATTCATATGCAAATCAGGAATATGTTTTACCCCTTCAAGGTCATAATGAATGTCATGAACTTTAAGCTACTTACTAAAAAAAATTTAGAATCCACAAAGATAATTTTTTTCTTACTTTCAAGGTATTGAGAATAAAAAATTTTTTATATATTTTAAAAATCATTTGTATGGTTAAATAGTGAATAAAATATATATTACAATGTTAATTTTCACAATATTCGGTTAAAGTTACAAGTTTGCTAAAAATAAAACAATCATTATAAAAAAATATTTATATACATCTAAATACAATAAATTTTTGAATTTATGAATTACATCATGAATTGTGTAGTTCCTATTTTTTTTTTGTTTTTTTTTTTTTTTTTTTTGTTAGTCCTCAAATAATATTATTATGCACAAAATCGTTTAAGTTCACATGGTCAATATGAACCATATTTTACATAAAAGGACAAATAAATATAACAATACACTTAAACAAATAACAATCAAAAATAATAAAACTACAAATAAAAATTAAAGAACACGGTATATTACAACATATGTTCAACCAACCGAGGACGCTGGACATACTGGTGCCAAAGCAACGATACCGGCTGCAATGCAAGTCACGTGGTGTGGCGTTTATGACGTTATGAGTTAGGTAAAGGGATTGACTTCGCACACTTAAGCTGCCATTTTAATGGTGCTGGAAGCCCATATGGCTTACATACCATGTAAAGGAACAAATGGGAATAGGATTGCCCCAAATAAATGATAAAACGGCAGATAAGCATAGTTAATCTAATAATATAGGCCATTTTGCTCAATTGCGTTGTAACACATCTATGATATTAAGGGGAAAGTAACACTGTGTTGATATGGCGTCTTTGCCATGGAAAGGATTAGATATGTAAGGTTAATAATACTTAAATATTTCCATTTTTGAAAGTTTTTAGTATAAAAATGTAATGAGCACATGGCTTCAAAACTTAAGTAGATTAAACATTTTGATTATTATTTAGTCACGTATAAAAATCTATATTAATTGCTAAATTAGTAAGATTATTTATTAGCTTAATAACATCTTGTAACAATCTTAACAAGTCATAAGATCAGTAAGAAGTCTAATTTACTCTCTCTTATAAGTTAGATTCTTAAGAAATAAGAAACCATAATAATAAAATTTAATAATTTTATAGTATGATATTTACTCTATAAAGTATGTTTATTCATGGATTTCTAGTGATGATGATATTGTCATTGGGCTTACTTTGGATACCATCACACCAAGTTGAGAGAACTGCCATTTTGTGTACTTTGGTAGTAATTCAATCATTATACCTTCAATATCTCGCCTACCAGATCCCTTCAAATGGAGACAAGACACCATTCATAGGTTTGCATGAAGTATTTCTTGTTTTGATATGAATCAGTTATAAATAAACTATCATTTACAGGTGACGCTTTATAATCCAACGGTTATGGGACTGACACATTGTTAGATTACAGAGGGGCTATATGTAGTGCTTATGTTATGTGTACTGTACGTAATTTAATGAAGCTTAGGCGATGCTATACGGTATGCTGTGTTGTTAAAATGCAAATACAATGAAGAAGGGCTGTTTTTATTCTTAAAAGGTAATGAATAAACACTCAAAATACAAGTCAGGATGAAAAATATTTTATTATAAAATGACGGAATACTAGTCAGTGGTATGTTGGAGTAGTGAGGGTCATTTTATAGAGCTTAAACTGTATTTTTGTTGAGATTAATATGATTTGTCAATAATATTCAGTTTGTTGGGTTAACAACTGAATTTTAGTTGCTAACAAATATCAACAAACACTTGATCTGGAGTTGAAGTTGTGTTACTAAACATAATTCACATTCTTTTTGATAGGGTTAAGAACACTCCTTTCTTTTGCAATGTTGCATCACAAATAAAACAAACCATGAATTTTTTTTAAGGAATAGTTTTTTTCAACAATTTATAATTGTCTTTATTGACTGCAAGAAGATGACATTTAGACAAGAACATAATGGAAATATCTTTTGAATGAATAAAATTCAATTATAATATTAATAGTCAAAAATGTCATGTTCACATAATTCACGTAAGAAATATGTAATTAAATTAATTATATTTATTTTGTTCTATATAAATTCCAAAGTGGCTAAACTGAACATTTGTAATATGAACTGTTTGAAAGCAATCCTAAAGAATAAGATGATTGAATTGATATAGTGATAAGTAACAATTACTTTGTATACTTGTACTTTACAAAATACCATGAAGATTTTTTTTTTTTTTTTTTTTTTTTTTTTTTTTTTTTTTGACTTACAAGAACTCTTCACTTAACAAAAAGAAGCAAAACTACTATAATTTCTTTCATTTTGCATGTAAAATCTAATAATATATAATGGTGTACGGTTTGATATTTTTCAGTTTGTTTTTATCGTGACAGCCTGATTTTGACTGGACTCCTAATAATTGAAACTCTGGTCACTCGATCCATGGTATCTTGGAACTCAAATCCTGCCTACTTGTCAAGTGTTTACCAAGTCATTGCTGGCCATAGAGCTCTACAGCTGGTCTTTCTAAATGATTTAGATCCTAAGGTTAGTCTGGCCATATGATGTTTTAAATGAAATAATGAAAATTTATTCCTTTAAAAAAAAAAGTAAAACACAAAAACAATGACAATGTAGGAATAGAAAGTTGACCACAGTATCCAGTATTTGTGGCCAACGTTAATTCTAAAAAAGCACAATACAAACAATTTAATTGTGAGTCCAGCAGCAAAATAAAAAACTCGCACTCCGTGGCGCCTGTGTTGAAGCAAAGAACCAAAAAACATAGTAATAAAAATTATAACATAATAACATTAATTTAAAAAGGAAAAATTACAATTAGTAATTAAAGTTCTTACTTTAATAATTAATATCATATAGGCCTACTTGCTTAAACAGTATATCATATAAGACTCCTTCCAAAGTATATACAAATAAACAACTAGAGTAGGCAGGTAGTAAACTTAAAAGATATATATCTATTTAATTAATTATGCAAGAGTAGCATTTAGAAAGGACACGTCATCATTAGAAAATAGCCAATGTTTTGTTTGATTTAAAAACGAATTTAAGTTAGAACAAGATTTAATATAACGTGGCAATTGATTAAAATACTTAGGAGCAACATACTGAAAAGACTGTTTAAAATTAGATTTATTGACTTTAGGTAACCTAAATATTCTTTGGAAATTACTTCTTGTTTGGTAAGACAGGTTTTCTGTACCAGTGTTGCCACTTCTAATATAAAATAGCTTTAAGACTTTATACACAAATAAGTGGTTAATGGGTAATATTTTCAGATGACAAAACAAAGGGTAGGAGCTCTCTCTTTTGCGACAGTTGAGTATTATTCTTACAATATGTTTTTGGGATACTCTGAGTTTTCCAAATAGTTTTTGTAAGTTCCCCCCCAGCATTGTATACCGTATTGTAACCTGGAATCTATTAGAGCAAAGTAAAGCATTCGTAATAGTCTGGGTTCACAAAAATTCTTCAAAAAATAAAAGGTTCTGATCGAAAGTTTGATTTTCTTATGTAATAATGAAATGTGGGGTTGCCAATTTAGATTTTCGTCTAAGTTAAGACCCAGGTACTTAAAACAATTATTTTTTTCTATTACTTCACATTTGCAACGTATTGACGCACAACTCAAGTTGTGAAATATTAACTCTGCAGGAAATTCAAAACTATTAACTAAACTAAAATTTACATATCTTGTTTTTTTAACATTAATTATCATTTTGTTCTCACAACACCATACTCTTAATAGTTCTAAATCTTTATTTATATTCTCCCAGATATCATTAATATTTTTCTCTGAATAAAAAAAAGCAATGTCGTCCGCAAAAGCACTTTTTTGACCTTGAAAGGATAGTTCCAGTAAATCGTTTATAAAAACTAAAAATAAGGTAGCTGATAGCACTGATCCTTGGGGTACACCAGCTTGTAGATTAGTGGTGTGCTAAAATGATCAGCAATTTTGACTGTTTGGACTCTTATTACTTATAAAACTGTTAAACCAATTGAGCGCAGTTCCCCGAACTCCAGCTGCTTCCAATTTTGACAGTAATACATTATGATCGACAAGATCAAAAGCGTTTTTAAAGTCTTCAAATCTGTTGTTGAAGCTGGAATGGCAAATAAAATACTGAACCAAATTATAAGACTTCACTAAACTGACTCAACTTCATCAACTTTGGAGAATAATTCCAAATAACATAAGGAAGATAAAACTTGTGATAAATCTGTTAATTTGTTTCTCTGTTGAAGTTGATAGAAGCAGTAAAAAAATTGAATTTTTCTATTAACTATGTTTGGCGAATTTCCAACATTAAAATAATCTAGAAATTGTTTAGCTCATTTTACTACCATACCACATTTTGGAATTTTTTAGGGTATAATTTTTTTTAAAAAGTAACATGACATCTTGATTTACCGAAAAAGCTTGACTGAAAATTGAGGGGGTTTTCAAGCTTTTAAAAAAAAAATTCACAATTACCCCAAAATAAAGAGATGTCCAATAGATTGTTGACTTTTTAAAATTCCTTATAACTTAGGTATTAGAACAAATATAAATCGTGTTCATGCACTTTTAAATAATTGTATTTAATTATTAGTATTAAATTATAAGTATTATATTAGTATTAATTATAAGTATTAAAACATTTATAAAAATAAAACATTACCAAACTTTTTGTTCTTTGTTTCTAAAAGCAACTCAAGTTTAATATACCTATTTTATCTATAGGAAACTAGTTCTTTCTGATCTATAAAAGTACAGTTTTCCTCAAATTTGACCTAATAATAGAGACATTAATGAGAAAAATGTAAAAGTTTGTACTTAAATAAAAAAACTATTTAAACTATTTTACTAAAACTTATTTAAATATTCAGTATATCCATAGTTGTACACTCATATAAAAGAGTTGTTCAGGCATCAAGTGCCTGAATTATTTAGGTTTTGTTTCAGTCAGGAAAGCAGACGTACATTTAAAAATATCCTTTCACATTTCCTTTGCAAGTTCATAAACACAAAGCTAAAATAATAAAACACTATGGAGTTAACCCATTTGCAATGTAATTTATTAAATTTAAAAAATCGTAATGGCAATTACTTGGTTAACAAGCTAAAAATGAGCAAACCGTTGTGGTAGCAGGTGCTGTTGACTACAGTCAACATTACATTATTGTCATGTTGCCACTTTGTTTTCTAAGTACAAGCCTCAGAGTCATTGAGCCATGTAGACCGGTCTCCGTGGAAGAAGGGTTGTAACACAAATGCACTGCACCAGTACCACTGAGCCTGTATGGGTGGGTGGGTGTGCCAGTACCACTGAGCCCATATGGGTGGGCAGGTGGCCCAGTACCACTGAGCCTGTATGGGTGGGTGGGTGGGACAATACCACTGAGCTCGTATGGACAGCCAGGTGGCCCAGTACCACTGTGCCTGTATGTGTGGGTGGGTGGGTGGCCGTGTTTGTATGGGTGGGTCAGCAACACCGTGCTTGTATGGGTGGGCCAGTATCAATGAGCCTGTATTGTATCACTTTATTGCATCCCCACAGTGATTTGAACCTAGGCCCTTCCATCTCCCTAACCACAGGAGACAGCGACTCTACCCAATGAAGCGAGACACAGCATGGACCAAAACCGGTTCTAAACAGGTAGAACTTATAGCAACATAATTGTGTGCTGCGATTTGGTAGTATATGGATGTAGTTCTTCTTTTTGCTACTAGTTCTGCTCATGGCAGATAGTGTTCTTTAATGAAAATGTCTCTCTAAAATTTATCTGATTATTAGTGCCTATATTCACTATTTAAAACAATGATAATCTTGAATTAGGCCACTGGCATAATCCTCAGGGGGTTAGTAGAAGACTCTTAATACCCATAATAGTGTTAATGAATCTTCTATTAACCCCTTCTGTGATTCATTATTCGGACTGAAGTTATGGCCAGTGTCCTTGAAATATCTCCTTGAGTGTTTTATTATTGTTATTTTATGTTTTATATTTATAAAATACAATTTTATTAAACAATTATAACTTTTATTCTAATTATTGATGTAAAAGTAGATGTTTCCTTTGACTATAAGTGTGGATTAAAATTGATTATGAGTTATTTGCCAGATAGATTCATAAAAAAAATTTGTCTCATTTTGTTTTATTATATATTAATTAATAATTAAATGTTTAAGTTTGTTTTTGAATCAAGTTTTAGTGTAATTGTTTGTTCAGACTGCAGCAAAGTTAAAAGAAGGAAACAACGAAGAAGGTTCTACTCTGGTGGCATCAGATGAAAATGTCCTGCAGTGGAAGATGTTTGTGAAAATCATAGACAGGGCTTTGTTTATATTATTACTCCCTACTTATATTCTCCTATCCCTCAACTTGATGCCTCTAAAATTTTCCGTTAGTTTTTATTGACTACTAAATAATCATGGATCTAACTGTCTCAGAAGAATCTTATCCACTTGTAAAATTGAGGTAAGTATTTTCCTCACCTGGAATGTAAAATTCAGATTTCTTGCAGCATTGTTAATAAGGTTAGGGATGCTTATTGGTAGAATGTGCTAGGATGACCATGTGTTAATGTGAGTCTTTCTCATCTGGTATGCATAGTTAATCTTTGTTGAAAAATTACTTTCCAAATATATTGAGAATGGCATAGGTAATCATAGTTTATCCAAATTTTCTATTTGTATGAGGTTCTGAAGCAGTTTTATAAACAATTGTTTAGTTTGTTCAAAACCAATAGCAACATTTAACTACAAAGAATTGTGAAAGGAAATTTTTAGGGATTCAAGTCTTTAACTTTGCTCCACCATTATATCTAATAAATAGTGTATTAATTCAGGCCAACCCTTTATAGGACAGTCAAGCATACACGAGACAAGAAGAAGAAATAACTTCTGTGGTGAACATTGTTTAACATGAGCTTTTTTTATTTTGCCACCATAGTTTATGTCAGGACTAATTTTGTCCAAGAAAACTTTAAACAAAATCATAACCCAAACAATAAATAGTTTGTTTGGGTGTACTTTTGATATCCTTGGGAATTTGATGGATAGGCACTGGGATATTGTTACATAAAGTCAGGATGGTTATGTATGATAGTTTTAATGATTGTTGTTCTCTTCTTATGTTTAAATGGCTGTAAATGGATTTGGAAAGTATGTTTTTTGTTGTATTGCAGTTACATATTATGCAATTAATTATAATTTTGTGACATTCGAACAAAGATGAATAAAGCCATAGAAAGACAGAGCTAGCATTAAAATTCCCAAAGTGTATAATACAGTTGTTAGAGGAACAGAAAAAATGTGGAAATCAAAGTTGGGCGGAATGAAGAACCACTGCATAAGAGTGATATGGAATAGTATAAGAATGATGATATAGTGTCTTCAGAATAAAATGAAGACCTTTTGACTAAAGAGTGGGTGGGAGAGGGGATTTTAAATTGAGAATACTAGATCCTTGCAGAATAATAAGAATATATTTATTTTCTCGAAATATATACATAAAATACATATAATTACTGTACATTTAAACATAAAAAGGTTTCTTCTTAATTGCTCTGTTAACAAAATAAAACTTATACTACTAGAACAAAACCTTTCATAAATTACATATTTCAAGAAAATACTAGGACCTCCTAAGGCAATACCTGTTTAAGAGGTTCCTTCTTTTCAAATAAATCTTAATATGCGCAAAAGCAAATAATATTAATTTAAAATAAAAAATCCCAATTCTTCAAAATATAATAAACACTAATATAAAAACATAAATAGCTTAAACCTTAACTCTAAATTTAATGTTATCATAACCCTAACAGTATAGCTATATAATACAATAATAGGAACAAAATAAAAACGAAACAATTTATGACTAACCAAATACTAGTATGTATACTTTACTATGTTATCTGAAATAAATATATGATACAGTGAATAAGTATTTACAAGGTATTAAAATTTATACGATTATAAATGAATAACAAAAATATGTTTGAAAGTGTATTGCTTTAAACTTGAATATTTACAAGGTAATCTATACTTTCTTGCTTTAATAACCAATTTTTTACTTTGTTGGAAAATAATTTTATATTTTTCAAATGTTGCAGAACAATTGGTATTGAGTTAAACATTTTTGGTCCCAGTAATAAATAACTTTTTGTATAGAAAGTGACATTTGGTTTGGAAACCATAAATACATCCTTTTTTCTTAGCTTAACTTTATATATTTCGATAGTTTCAGGCAAATTTCTCTTCATTACATAGTACATTTTTAAAACTTTATGAACAAACATATATCTTAATGGTAAAATCTGTTGTTTTAAAAATAAATGATATGATGCTTCCATTGTTGCTTTCTTACAAATTATTCGAATAAACTTTTTTCTTGTATAAATATGTGCCTAATATTTGATTTATAAGTCCAACCCCAACAAAAGAGCCCGTAATCTATTCTACTATGTACAAGGGAAAAATATATTACTCTCAATGTTTGTTCACTACAGATATTTTGTAGGAAATAAAAATATCTTAATGTTTTATTAAGTTTATTTTTTAAATCTTGAACTGA
>JAQJVL010007349.1:0-24400 GCA_035578905.1 Stictocephala bisonia | reverse complement strand
ACATACATGGAGATACGCATACAATATCAACTGTAGAGGGAAGTGTCATTTATGTTAATGGTGTAGAGAAATATATAAAGTTAGAAACATGAAAGACAGTTTATAATGATTGCAGGCAATTTTCCTGACGCTACCAAATATATAATGTATCATATCATTTCCCAATAACTAATTAAAAAAAATTATAAAGCAGTGTATTGAATTTCGATGTTGATTGCAGTGTAATCGTTAATAAACAGCCATAAATCATTCATTTTTATAATTAGATTTTCACATATACGTTTTGTAGACAAGTTTTCATCAAACAAATCAACATTTGAGTTTGCCAGAAGGTATGGGTACCATATAGTAAATTAATGAATTATTAACATATTTATAGTATAATTCATAAATTGGGTTGTAGCTTAGTAGGTCAAAGCCCCGTTTGATAAACTAAAGGTTATCATTTCATGGATTCATAGCAAGTTTTGAAAGGGATCAGCTGATTATCACCAGCTGTTCATTTGTCATTGTGTTTATTATCGAAACAGTTCTAAGAAACAGTTGGTCTTAGTTTGTAACAGTGACAAAATTCATTCGAAATCCGTATTCACTCATATCTTCACTAACTTAACAAAAAAAAAAATATATATATATATATAAATTCATCATATTCCAAGTGAATATAAAGTTGAAAATAATTAGTAGTTATCGAAGCTTGGTACCAGAATATCAGAAATGTATTTTAAGCGGTTTAGAACGTCTAATGAAGGATTTTAAATACCGTAACTTGCAAACTGCGTAAGTCCTAGTAATGAGCCAAGTTTATACGTCATGCTTCTGCTTGGCTTCTAAAACACAGATTAGCATCAAAGTTTTGTGACAGAATCAGTATAGACGTTGTACTTTTAAAATCAATTCGATCATATTACATAGAACGTCTGTATGTTCCTAATATTAGTTTACTCCCATAGATAACCGAATAATTATCTTACTTGTAAATGAATTCATAAATATAAATATTCAGTTGGTTGCTTTATTTTATTTATTTTTATGAAAGATTCAAAGTGATTTTATTTTTGAGTTTATCTGTCACGAATAGTTTATCTGTCATTCCAAGTAATGCTGAAAATTAATAACATTGATAATTGTCGTTACGTGCGTTACACAATTAGGGCCCTTTTGTTTTGCGTTGAATGTACAAACTAACAAAACAATACACAACGATAGGTAAATGACATAGCTGGGATACCTAGCCACCAAAGGCCTCGTTGGTAAGAGAGAGGGAGAGAGAGGGAGAGAGGGAGAGTGAGGGAGAGAGAGAGGGAGAGAGAGGGCGAGAGAGGGGGAGAGAGGGCGAGAGAGGGAGAGATAGGGAGAGAGAGGGAGAAAGAGGGAGAGTGAGGGAGAGAGAGGGAGAGAGAGGGAGAGAGAGGGAGAGTCAGGGAGAGAGAGGGAGAGAGAGGTACGTACCATTTAGGGAGTAGGCCTACGTCGTACAACCAGTGTTCCCAACAACTCATTTCGCCTAGTTCTCTAACTGGATATTACATTCATGCTATTGATATTGCATTAGTTTAGCAAGTAACACTATGGCAGGCTCTCACCGGTTACTTCTTCTCAGGGTATTTTACAACCCAGGCAAATAATTGCAAACCCAATCATTTCAAAGGCAGCATGTTTTAAAATAAACAATGCTGGAAGATAATGAGCAGTGAACAGTGAAGCCAGACACTCTTTACAAAAAACGCATTTAAGGCCGTCACAAAGGAGCGATGTGAAAATTACTGCAATGTGGAAAACATTGATAAAGAGACGTGAAAGAACTTGTAGGATGACGTGGAACCATCAATTATTCACCTGCTGGTCCTTCGACGAACTCGTCCAGTGAGAGAGAATGTACTCGTCACAGGTCAGTATAGAGCCTGGAGTTGCTTTTTACAGTAAATAAAGTAAGGCAAACGTAAGTAACTTGTACAAATAAAATAAATAAATGTGATATTAGATGAAGTGAAGGATGATAAGATTCTTTCATTGTTACTGTAAATAAATAAATATACTTGCTGAGCAATATAAATATTTTAAATATTAATTTTTGTGTTGGAAAAAAACCAGATAGTTTAAATCAATGCTAAAAACAAGCAATGTCTATTTACTCCGGCATAACCATTATAAACATGAAGTGACAGAAGATCTTGTAAAACCAGTCGGGTGAAGCTCAGAGAACTTCATACATTCCTGATGTATATTCCTACGTTCTTGGCCTTTACGCAACAAAATAAATCTATTCCAGCTATATTATCTTCATCCTAGCTTCAGCACTTTCGTGAGAACCATTTAACTTACATAACTGAATGTATTGATGTCTGCTTGAATAATTCGTTTAAGTTTAAACACACATCAAATTGTATTGAAGGGCCTTAGTTAGTCTTTCAGTAAAGTACTTCAGAATAGAGTAATTTTACTTATATTAAAACAATAAGTACAAAACATTTTTGTGTTTCCTAAAGTTGAGTAACGCTAGGAATAAATGTATTTCCTATACCAAGTATTGCAAAGTTGATATAAGCTATCTGCTAAGATGTTGGTGATAATGCCAGGTTATACTGGTAAGTCTCATGGTTTTGTCACCGAGAAATGGAATAAAACTGTGTGTTACCTACATTACGTCTCCCTTGCAGTTCCATATGTAATTTCCTTCCATATTTATCTAAAGACCAGATTAGCTTCCTTAGTTTGCTCCACGTGGCCCAAATCCTAGGGATTTAGTTTTCACATCTCGTGAGAGATAAAACGTAATTTAAAACCTTATCTAATACGTCTTCTTGTGCTATTTTCACAATAACGCCAATGTAATGGAACGATTTTGAAAATTAGAGTAAATAAAATTATAATCTATTGTATAATTTTGATTGAAACTTAATTATGATAAAACGTGTTGTCCACGTGGATAGGGAAAAGGAAAAATTAATGATAGGTCCTTAAGTGGCGAGACTCGAGACACTGTTTAGCAAGGATATTCTTACTAAAATAACAATTTTGTGTGCGTTGAAAATTAGGTATTGCCAAATTTTCCTAGTTTTTAGATCCAATCTACACTGTTTTAAATTAAATTTGATGAAAAGTGCTGATACGTTACAAAAACAAGTTTAATATATTTGTAAAAAAGTTTTTTTCAATAGAATGTGGCAAATTTTCTCTAAAATACCAGGACCACTGAAATTTGGGCTGAAAACATGATAGGGTTAATAAATACATATATATGTATTATAACTAGTGTAGAAATATTTCTGAAATAAGCATATATCTGTAATGTTTAGTAATCGAATGATTTGTATTACTATAAATATACGCTCAAGCTAAATATTTGCTTAAAGTTTTAATATTTTTTACAAGGTTAAAAATAAACATGACATCAAACACTCCATTCTAATAATGAGTGTTTTAGCAATAACAGAATAAATAAAGGTGAGACAGGAGAGTATCTGAGATGGCACGAAGGTAATAATGATACCAGCCACTTCCCTATGACATGTTCACACATTTCAAAATGTGGGAACTCTTGTTCTGACAAACTGTGTCATAATATTTTGCCTATGAATACTTTAATAGCACCAATATTTATATCATTTAAAAAATCACATTATATTACTTTTAGTGTGTGATTGTTTAACTACTTTTAAATTGAATCTGAAAGTATAATTTACTGTCAGTTGAATATTTTAAATAGTCTTCATTTTATTTAGTTGTGGAAACTTACCATAATGCATAATTGTATAAATTCCACTGAAACTAAGAATTTTCGTTACAATACATTCTAAACTGTGTAAAACATTTATAATTTTTGCAACTAAAACATATTTGTTACAGAAAACACGTTGAAGTAAAGATTTAGGAAATAATTAACGAGAAGAAAGATAGAAATTTTAAACAATCAATACAGTAGTTGGAATAAGTTTATTTTTATAAATATTTTTATGTTTTCACTGCTACTTAAATTTGTATTTATTTATTACAGCTAAAATAATTGTACACTAAATTAATAAATACATAAATACTCTTTTAACTAAGTAGGAATACATTATTTTAAAATAATGAGAACTATGAGTTTAGGTTACAATTTGTTATTCCTCATATTATAAATGGAGTGTTGTTATTCCTGTTACACAATATGTAAGAAGGTTTAGGTAAACTTTTTAAGAGTGTAAATATTCCACGTTCCCATGTGTACTCCATCTTGGCACCAGACGAACCATGAAGAACGAACATACTTGTTGTACATAATTATTAGTGCCAGCAATCAGCTGATCTACTACTTGAGAAACCATTCTGGGCAGTCGACGAATATGTCCTGACGAAAACAGATTGTCTGATGTAGACTAACGATTTAAAAAACTCAATTAAATTTTTTAGTTTGACATCTACATAAAATATCTACAAAACGTTTGACAAGATTCAAAGCCGAGTGAAAAAAATATCCTAAGCAACTCTCGTGAGACACTTCCAATCCCTGTTTGGCCAGATGAAATCAGATTTTGAGAACGGGCAATGAGAAATGTTTCTTCACAAATTGAGATGAAGTCTATATACTGGCTGGTTGGCTTATTGGTTGGCAGTTATACAACACTAAAAAACATATTGCCACCTGTGAATATAAACAATACATAATACACTCACCAAGGCGGGACTGGTAAGATCTCTTGAGATACTAATACTCGTATACCACTAATGACTACAATAGATTTTTCCACCACATATTTTACTTGATGATTCATTTCCCCAGGTGATTCATTTTCCCGTCAAGTTTTACAACCTTATCAACCACAGAGTATGTTAATCTACTACTCTGTGTTATCAACCCAACAGTAGCCTCGGATATTTAAATCTAACATCAGGACGTGATCCTTCATGATATTAACTTTTCATATCAATGATTCAAAGTACAGTCGATGACTTGTGGAAGAAGAGAAAGGACTTAGTAAGATCAGGAAATTAAAAGATAATTTCAACCCGAAACAGAAATCTCAATCCATCCAAATCCTGAATGAAGTAGGCCACAGTTTGGCCGGCCACGTGTCCGCTTCATTGATTGAAGCGTGTTGAGACTCAGGCACTGTAATCTAGAAAGTGTTATAGCCACTATTTTAGTTTTGTTTTTAATATGTTGATGTCAACAGAGAAGTCCCCTACCCTTAAGAAAATTGGAAACTGTCCAAAGTGACGTCAAGGCTAAACATGTTTCGCAACAACAGAGATGCTGGTGGAACCACTGCCAACATTTATCTTATTACCAATCTTTCTCATATCATGCTGAGGAACATCCCTGGTTTTATGGTCGTTGGCCCTACTGATGACTTTTAACCATCCCTATTCCCTGATTGTAAAGAAGGATCAACCAACTTATTCTGATCATAGGCCTATTCATTAGAGTGCTGAGAAATGCCCATCTTATCCATTCCTTTAAGGGTAATGATTTATACATCAGGTGCATGGTCACCTCATAAAATTGTATGTTTTTGTCTCTATTCAACTTGGCGTGCAATGAAGGTTGGATCCGAGGTAACTAAGTGTTAAGGTAGAAGTATTTCTTGTCATTGATCTTATTTTTCATGAGTCTTTTTTTTCTTTCAGAAAATCTCAAAACTTCAGACTATATGACTAATTTATACGTCAAAGCGTCCAACGATACTCAATGACTTAATTATATTCAGTAGGCATTTTGTAAATTATAAAGCTGAGTTTAAGACTCATTGCCATTTATATATTTCTACAATGACCCCCTGACTGCTTTAGTTCAAATATAAGTGTGATGTTGATTTTCTTAGGTCTGCCGAAACAGGAACTACTCATAAAGACACTGTTCTTGTAATATTTTCATACTTGGCATCCTTCAACTCAACGCAAGAAAGATGAAAGTGAGCATCACAAGAAGCTGTTTTCCTCAATATCTTTCTTTCACACTTAACACACGTGACTTGACTGGGAGCAATACCTTGTTTAACAATTAAGGGGAGTCCAAATCGAAAAAATTAAAAAATATTCATTTTTCTGTTTTTAATTGTTTATTAAACTCCATAAAGCTCTGAGTAATTTGGTATAAATCTTATATTCCTAAGTTGTTCGGAAGTGCATGAAAAAAAATAAAATTATAAATCATGCAACTAGCTCTGAGTGACTCTGCATGTCGATACTTGGTGTAAATATAACCAATGTCAACAAAAAACCAAAACTATGACCACAATGCACATTTCCATGTCAATGAAATTGTTATGACTGCCACTAAACACATTTTTAGAGACCTATCTGATACTCACCTACTAGAGAAATGTCTCAAAGGTAAAACTCAAAATCCTAATGAGAGTCTGAATAATGTCATTTGGGCAACAATACCAAAAAGGGTCTTTGTTACTCTGGAAACATTAAAATATGGAGTATTTTCAGCTGTATGTGCTTTCAATGATGGGTTCATTAACAAAGTAAAAATAATGGAAGAACTTGGACTCCAGCCTGGGAAAAATCTAGTTCAAGCTATGGTACGGCTAGAAAAACTTAGGCTTCGAAAAGCTGAAAAAGCGGCGTTTGATTTAGAAAAAAATTAGACTAAGTAGGATGCAGAAAAGAAAACGATTGGAGGATCAGTTTGAAGAAAATGAGGATCCAGATAATCCATCTTATTTAGCTGGGAACTACTAAATTGTCAAGGTAAAATAAAGAATTATATTATTAAACTTTAAATGCAATTTTCCGAAAATTTATTTTTTTCATCTTTGATGTCACTTTTCTCAGTAACTATAAGGCCTACAAGTACCAAATTTGCACTGCACTTTCCTCTTACTAAGGTCTTTCCACCCTCATAAGGGTTTATCATTATATACATTTTTAATTAAGAAAATATTTTTTTTTTTGTAAAATAATTGGTGAAAATTTAGCGGTTTATTTTAAAAATGACTAAAATTTTTTTTTTAATATTTTTAAAAAATCTCATGAGTGTGTCTAGGTAAAAGGATGATCTTCAAAATAAAAAAAGAAATATAGCTCTAACTTGCTTCTTTCCTGAGAAAAGTGACATTAACTTAACATTACGTAAGATAGGATTTCGGACTCCCCTTAAATAAAATATGATAAACAATATTATAAACATAAAATTTTGATACGTGATATAGAAACATCCGAAGCATGATTTTGTTGTTGTTGAAGTGGTCTGTGGAGTGTAGTTATTGTTGAGTCAAGGATCTTGTTATAATGTTCTGGCTGATGGGTAGGATGATATTATTATACATGTAGCAACCCAATATGGACTGTACAAGTTGCCTTGGTTAATCTCGTTATAACTGTTCCCAAAATAAAAGACAAAGTGATATCACGTAAAAACTATTGGCAATGTCTTTAATATAGTTTGTTAAAAAACGTTGTATTATTAGGTTATTATTTTTAATTTGTTTGATTGTTGAAATATATTGATTCACGATATATTAGAAAAATTGAAAATAATTTATATGAAATGAGATTATTCTTTGCATTGTCAACTTAATAATCTGTGGTTTAAGGTTTAGGAACAGTTTCTGATGAAAGTCCGTTTATTTTCTCTAATTTACCGTTTCTTAAAATTAAATTCCCAATTTCATAGTTTATGTCGAATTTTCATAGTATTTATCTTTAATGTGGTTGATAATATATGTATATTTTTACTAGGCTTAAGTTTAAAGACCTTTCAACTTAGGTATGAATTAAACTTCCACATAAAAAGTACTAGTTTTAATGAATATTCAGAAGCTACACTTGGAAAGAAGTTACAATTAATAAAAAAATTTGAATTTGTTTTACGAAAGCAACATAAATTATATTATATCTTATGTTATACCAGGTTAAAATAAATATAATCTTCCCCGGTTTTCATTGAATGGAGTACATATTATCGGTTGACAAAATTTTAATAACAATACGGATAAGATTGTTACTATCACTACAGTATAATATAGACAGTAAGGAAGCTTACTTTTGAGAAAAATGCAACCGGCTCGTGGTCATGTCGCAGAGCTACGCCATCTCCTCGATATGTTTCAGGGCAGTTTATTCATGTTCAAATACAATTAATTGAGTTAAAATATTAAAATTAAATAGTTTATTCACTTACCGTGCTAGCTGTTTGCCACCTCAGAGCTAGGTTCGCTAGCATCGTTTGGTTGCAAGAAAAACTGCGAGCTTCACTATTGTATATTTATATTATACTGTGGTATAGCACAATATATTCAACCAGTCTCCCTCGACAGCACAATTGGCCATATTCTACAATAATTGTAACATATTTATAGGCCTACTCTGCAACAGTAACAGTAGTAATATATCTTAGCTAAATTAAATATATGCAGTACAACACGTACGAGGATGATGACCCTCCTATCAACCCATACTCGTACGGTATTGATGACCTCCACACACCTTTACACGCACGATGTTTATGACCCTTCCGCCCACCCTTGCATGTAAGTGTTAATGACTTTCTCGCTCATCCATACTCGTACGGTATTGATGACTTCCGCCCACCTATACACGCACGATGTTTATGACCCTTCCACCCACCCTTGCATGTAAGTGTTAATGACCTTCTCGCTCATCCATACTCGTACGGTATTGATGACCTCCGCCTACCGTACACGCACGAAGTTTATGACCCTTCCGCCCACCCTTGCATGCAAGTGTTAAGGACCTTCTCGCTCAACCATACTCGTATGGTGTTGATGACCCTCCCACCCAACAGAGAACGTACGGTGTTGATCACCATGCCACCCACCCTTACATGTAAGGGTCGTATAACATTGGTGCCACAATTGGTGGTTCGTGGTTGGTGGTTAAATTACATCCGGAATAAAAACAAATTATTTTCATTGCAACAACAGCAATACTAATGAGTAGTAGGGTTTTGCCGTTCCTGGCCCAGTATTATCTAGGGTGGATAATCCACCGTAAATTTTAGATTGATAATTTAATAATTTGGTTAGATTGATAATTTCACAGTTTGCTTGGATTGATAATTTTTCATGGTTGAAAATTTTGTGTTTGCCGTTCCTGGCGCAGTACTAGGCGTGAATTTTGATGGGGAAAAAATATGAGTGTTGAATGTTCTAGTTTTACGCGTGGGGTTGAGTTTTGGTGCGCGGTGAATCCGGCCAGAACGCCGGTCGAGATTTCTACAGTGGCATCGTTTCGCGGAGTGCTGTGTAGGCAGTCCCGGCGGCGCGGTGTTTGTGGAACATTATAAGTGATTCGATCGCGGCACCCATTCCCCCGCTGGGTTGTTTGACACGATAACATTCGCGCGGTTGTTTGCGTGAGATTTCGGTGGTGGATGCGGCTGCTCCGTCACTTGGCTGTCATCTTCCCTCGTCATCTCATCCGTCGTCTCCCCTCGTCCTCTCATCTCATCCGTCGTCTTCCCTCATCACCTTAATACAATAATTTCACATCTTCCACAATACTCCAAAAAGTCTTCCCTTAACGTTCGCGTAACGTTCAAGTATCGTTCAAGTAACGTTCAAGTAACGTTCAAGTATCGTTCAAGTATCGTTCAAGTATCGTTTAAGTATCGTTTAGGTTTCGTTTATCTTCCCTCGTCGTCTTCGTCGTTTCTTCACTCTTCCACTCCAAAATACGACAAATGTTCAGGGTGGTCAGAGGAGACAGCTAACTCCATACAAATGGCTACTTATAAGACTAATGTCAACTCATCAGCACTTCCCTCGTCGTCTTCGTCGTTTCTTCACTCTTCCACTCCAAAATACGACAAATGTTCAGGGTGGTCAGAGGAGACAGCTAACTCCATACAAATGGCTACTTATAAGACTAATGTCAACTCATCAGCACTTCCCTCGTCGTCTTCGTCGTTTCTTCACTCTTCCACTCCAAAATACGACAAATGTTCAGGGTGGTTAGAGGAGACAGCTAACTCCATACAAATGGCTACTTATAAGACTAATGTCAACTCATCAGCACTTCTGAGTGCTAACGATATGGCTTCAAAGAAACAATGTCCTACTTGCAATGCGTTTGTACATGCATCAAATATGTCTCGACATCGTAAGACGAAAAGATGTATCGCAGCTTCCACAGGCTACCAATCAACGGTGCTAGCGCTTCCTTCAACCACCACTGTATGTCCTCAGAAGGAAACTTGTCCAGTATGTGGTGTTGACGTTCTGGCTAAAAATATGTCACGACACCGTAAATCGAAACGCTGTTTGAGTATCGCAGTTTCAAATAATCCTAACACTGCAATGCCAGTACTCAACCAGGCATCAAACTATTCGCAAAAGAAACCATGCCCAAAGTGTGGAATTGAAGTGACTGCATCCAACATGTCACGGCATCGTAAATCGAAAAGATGCATCATGACTTCTTCTCCTGAGCAAACGGCTGCAGTTCCAGATATTCAGACTAGCTCAATTTCGAATGATGCTACAAAACAGGCATGTACTATATGTGGAACCGAAGTTTCTATTCGTAATATGCTTAGACACCGCAAATCCAAAAAGTGTAACACTAATACGATGCTACGCAACAGAGTAAAACGTTTTGGAATCAAACCAGCTCTAGAATCGGTAATGTGTTGGGTATGCGAAAAGTCTATTGTAAAACCTAGATATGCCTCACATGTAAAATCGAGGGTTCATAAACGAAGGGCAATGATGCATCCATACTCCACAGAATCGGTATTGTGTGAGGTATGTGAGAAGACTATCGAAAAGTCTAATTTAGTTTCCCATGTAAAATCTGAGGACCACAAACAAAGGAGGATGATGCTACCTTCGGATTTCGTTGTGTCCAATCCAACAATCAAAAGAATAGAGGAACGTTTTGCTCAACGACTTCCAGCCTCAGGTCCTGAAATATCCGAACTTGTTGCAAAATATCCGAAGTCGAAAGTTAATCGCCGGCCTGTAAAATCACTCCAGACATACGATGAAGATTTTGTGAAAAGAAAACGTACGACACCAATCAATCCCATAGCTTACGCTCGCAAGACAAACAAGCGACCAAATAGTCCATTGCTAGATGATACTTCCCCAATATCTTCTCCTCCCTCTGACTTTGAGGTAGATTGGTCAGCCCCATTCCTTCTCCAATCAGCCCACTACCTGATTCTCCGATTGCTTCTCCCAAGTCAAAGCCCGAAGATCATGATAGTTCTGATCCTGAATCATATTTGAGGGAGGCTGACATAGATAATGTTATAGAATTATTGGGTAACGTAATCTCAGAAGCACGTAGAAATCCAAATTGGAACGAAGCTAAATTTAGAGATGCCATATCTGATTTCGATTTGTCATTTTTAGACGATCCTAAAAAGGAAGAAGTCGTGTTTGAACCACCAAAAAGAGTTGTCCATTCGGATTCGAATAAAATTAGAAATATAATGGGATCTCCACCTCATTCATCAGAGTCTACACATAATCAGAGTTGGGATGAAGATGATCTCGATTTCGATTTAACATATTCACCAAAAAAAAACAAAAACAACATTAACGAGGAATCGTCATTGAATATACCAAACAGCCCCGTTTATGGATCTCCACTTCACTTTCCAGACAGTCCCTCATATTCACCACTGAGTCCAAGTGATAAAAGAGAAGAAGAAGAAGACGACGATCTAAGTTCAGATTCCGTGTGTACTGTAATTGAGAACCCCAAGTTCAATAACGAGGAATCGTCATTGAATATACTAAACAGCCCCGTTTATGGATCTCCAGTTTACTTTCCAGACAGTCCAACTGATAAAAGAGAAGACGACGATCTAAGTTCAGATTCAGATTCAGATTCAGATTCCGTGTGTGCTGTAATTGAGAACCTCAAGTTCAATAACGAGGAATCGTCATTGAATATACTAAACAGCCCCGTTTATGGATCTCCAGTTTACTTTCCAGACAGTCCAACTGATAAAAGAGAAGACGACGATCTAAGTTCAGATTCAGATTCAGATTCCGTGTGTGCTGTAATTGAGAACCCCAAGTTCAATAATAAAAACAAACCAGATAATCCAACGTTGGAAAACTCGCCACAGAACAATGTGGATGGAGAGAAAGAAGAAGAAACATTCGAACTACAATCACTGGCCGAGGCTATCCGTGAAAAACAAACCGCTTTCAAGGGACGATTGAAAACCTACACTATTGCTAATCAACTAGCATTCAAAGATGTGTTCCGTTTCTTTAATGCGTATAAACCCCTAGTCATTGAGTTGATTGAAAATGAAATATTGAAAAATAACCTAAAAGCTAACGTTTGGTTTTTCGCTGTTTACAAACGGCCAGCAGATGGCAAGGTTATTGAGCGAACCATGAATTTCAAAACGAAAAATACAGTACTACTGCCCACTTCAGATATATCAGAATATTACGATAGCACAAAGAAAAATATCATGACCCAGATGGAGGAATTTCAGGAGAACGGATCGCAATGGGCGCTCAAAAATATCGAAGGCATGGAAATTAGATTGAACAAATATATCCCCCTGAAGGGAGCTAGCTACATACCACTACCTCCAGCTATTGAAAACCGGAAAGCTGTTATCAATGTGGAAAATAATGATCAAAAGTGTTTCTTGTGGAGCATTTTAGCCGCACTTTACCCAGCAAAGAAACATTCTCAACGGGTGAGCAAGTATAAAGCACATGAACATGAATTTGACGAATATCTTAAAGGTATTGATTTCCCGGTACAGACTTCCAAAGTTCCGACATTTGAGGAACGTTCCGGTATTTCAATTAACATATATGCTTATGACGAAAAGTTTATAATCTATCCTCTCCTAGTTACAAATGAAGAAAAAGTAAAACACGTAGATTTGTTGTATATGAAGAATGAAAAGCAAGCTCATTACTGTTACATAAAGAATCTGGAAAAATTAGTGAATTCACAAGTGACAAAAAATGGACATAGAATCTGGCTGTGCAGACGGTGTCTCCAGCATTTCGGAAGAAAGGATTTGTTAGATAAACATAAATTGGACTGTGGGAACCACAAAGCTTTGAGAGTTGAGTTGCCAGATGAAGGTGCTTTCATCGAATTCGGACAATACAACTGCTCGATGAGAGTCCCGTTTGTATTCTACGCTGATTTCGAATATTGTTTGATTCCAATAAAAGAAGCACAAAAGGAGAAGGATCCGACCGAAGGAATCACAGAACCCTATACCCTGCGATATCAAAAACATCGACCAATAAGTTTCTGTTTGTATGGAACACACGACAGAGGTATTTATAAACCACCAGTTAGTTATTTCGGCGAGGATGCAGCTTCCAAATTTGTAGATACATTAATATGTGAATCGGAGGAAATCTTTAAATGCTACAACAGTGAGAATGCGGTTCCAATGTTACCACTGACTGATCTTGAATTGAGAGAGGTTGAAATCACTAACAGATGTCACATATGTAGAAGAGTATTAGAAGATGACCGCGTGATGGATCATGATCATATAACCGGTAAATTCAGAGGTGTTGCCCATAACAAATGTAATTTGAATTATAGAGTGCCTAATTTCATACCCGTCTTCATTCACAACTTGGCTGGTTATGATACACACCTATTCATTAAGCAATTCGGAGAGCGTGGTAACACTATCGATATAATACCAAACAACGAAGAGCGGTACATTTCGTTTACTGTGAAGGTGGAAAATGGTATTAAACTACGATTCCTTGATTCTTTCAAATTTATGAGTCTCAGTTTGAACACTCTCGTAAGCAACCTCCCTAAAAGTAAACTAATGCATACTATCAAACACTATGAGAATGAATCTGTAGATCTGCTACTGAAGAAGGGTGTCTATCCATACGATTATATGGATTCGTTGGACAAGTACAATGAGACATCACTACCACCAAAATCAGCATTTTATAATAAATTAAATAAGACCAATATCACAGAGCAAGATTACAAACACGCTTGTATGGTCTGGCATGATCTAGGAGTTAAAGACCTAAAGGAATACACACTGTTATACAACACTACAGATGTACTGCTACTGGCTGATGTCATGGAAATTTTTAGAGATGTGTGCATGGGAATATACAAATTAGATCCGGCATGGTATTTCACAGCACCAGGTCTAGCTTGGAGTGCGATGCTGAAAACTACAAATGTAAAACTTGACCTATTGTCTGATGTTAATATGCTACTGATGTGGGAAAAAATGGTTCGAGGTGGAATATCTCAATGCTCGAACCGTCACGCTAAAGCTAACAACCCCTATATGAAAGATTATGACTCAACCCTTCCATGTACATATCTAACCTATCTAGATATGAACAATCTTTACGGTCATGCGATGAGTCAGCCGATGCCGATAAAAGACTTTCGCTGGGTGAAAGATGGAGCTGACATTGGTACAGATATAGAATATTTCGATGTTACAAAAATTAACGATGATGATACAATCGGTTATATACTTGAAGTTGACTTGGTGTACCCTGAAAACCTACACGATCAACATTCTGATCTCCCCCTAGCTCCTGAGCGAATGTGTCCACCAGGGTCTAAAGAAGCAAAATTACTAACCACTCTATACAACAAAGAAAGATATGTTTTACACTATCGTAATTTAAAACTCTATTTATCATTGGGTATGCAGGTCACGAAGATCCACAGAATAATAAGTTTCGTACAGTCAAAATTTCTCGAAGAATATATCAACTTAAACACGAAGTATCGCATAAAAGCCCAAAACGACTTTGAGAAGGATTTCTATAAACTGATGAATAATGCAGTATTCGGAAAGACTATGGAAAATATTCGGAACCGTGTAGACATTCGTCTCGTTTCAAAATGTGATCAGCTTGAGAAATTGATTGCCAAACCTAATTTCGCGAGCCGGACGATTTTCTGTGAAAACTTAGCTGCGGTTCATATGGCTAAAGTAAAAACGAAATTTAACAAACCCATATATGTAGGTGCTTGTGTTCTCGACGTATCAAAGTTGATGATGTACAAATTCCACTATAATGTAATGAAAAAACGTTACGGCGATAAAATATCATTACAATATACAGATACAGATTCTCTTACGTACAAGATAGAAACAAGTGATTTTTATCAGGACATGCAAAGTATGATTAAATATTTTGACACTAGTGATTATGCAGAAAACAATCCGTACGGTATGCCCCGAGTTAACAAAAAAATATTGGGCAAAATGAAAGACGAACTAAAGGGTTCTATCATGCGAGAATTCGTCGGGCTTAGATCCAAAATGTACGCGTATCAATTAGAAGACGGAGAAAAGAATGACGAAAAAAAATAAACTAGATAAACTGAAAACCTCCAAACGATCTAAAGGGGTTTAAAAAGTCTGTTGTGGAAAATGAGATATCATTTACAGACTACAAAGAGTGTCTGTTCAAAGGGAAAACTAAATACACATCTATGAACATGATACGTAGTTCTAGACATGAACTATTCAGTGTTGAACTATTCAAATCATCACTGAGTAGTAAAGATGACAAACGCTACATATTAGAAGATGGGATCAAATCACTACCTTGGGGACATTATAAAATACCACACTTATAAGTACCCATCTGGAATGGATATCAAAGTGTATGTTAATGACTACTTCGACAACGACCTGATACCGAGACCACTACGCTGTTTAATTGTTGGCCCGTCCGGTAGTGGGAAAACGAATCTTTTGCTGAACTTTATTTACGACGGCCAAGGGTTGACATTTAAGAACTTGTACGTGTTCAGTAGATCAATCGATCAGACTGCGTACTCTAACCTTCGTGACATGTACACCCAAGTTGGGGTGAAGTTAGGGAAACAGATAGCGTTTTTTTATACAAGCTGCGAAGACCTAATCTCAGTTGATGAATGTGAACCAAATTCGTTGGTGGTTTTCGACGACTGCCTTCTTGAAAAACAAACCCCAATAAAAGAATACTTTATTCGAGGTCGACATAAACTCATATCCTGTGTGTATCTCAGCCAGAGCTATGGGCGTGTGGATATGCAAGTAATCCGTAACAATGTCAATCTACTTTGCATGTTCAATCAGAATAAGCACTACAGCAAGCGAATATTTGAAGACTTTGTCGGATCAGATATGTCGTACATCCAATTTGAATCTATGTGCAAGAAATGTTGGAGTCAACCACACGGCTTTCTATCTATTGACATGAACAAAAAAGTACACTCGGGAAAGTACAAATGTATGTTAAATGAAAAACTTATACCCAAGCCAGTTGCAAGATAAAAATCTAACAGACCATATTTAAATAAGTATAGCACTATGGCTAATGTATTGGAAGCAAAACGTCTTGAAGAGCTACAGCGAGAACTTATACGCAAATTCAGAGCCGCTGAGAAAGAGGAGCGGTCATCTGGCTCTCGACCATCAATAGAGCACCACCCTTCAGAAAAACCAACCAACATTTTGACTCCGCTTCCTAAGGAGTCTGAGCCTCTAACGGTGGTAAAAGCCAAACAGTTGGAGGAACTGAACGATAATTTGAAGAATGAATTTTCCAGTGTATACGTGCAAGAAATGCAGGAGATGCGCGAAAGGCAGAAAAAGTATGAGCCCATAACGAATGCAATCATAAAACAAAAAGAGAAAGATGCAGTCAACGAGGCTAAAGAAATGGAAGATCGTAAAAGACTACGTATGCGACAACTCATGCGAATACCATTAACGAGATCTGGTACACCAGAAGGACGAAGCCCGTTGACTGAGCGTTCTGACATAGATACTCCTTCACAAGAATTGAATCAATCGTTTAAACAACTGATGGATACAAAGAAAATTACACTGGGATTGACTGCATCAAGTTATTTACCTAAAGCACGAGATGCTCAGTTCGGTATTTGGTATGATGACAATGCTAATCAAGCTAAAATTGGATCCGAGCCGATCACGTTTAATTACGACGATATCGTACTAATAAAAGATCAAAAAACTTACAAAGGCACGGCTGGTCTTTGGCGTCTTTTGACGAAGAACGATTACATTAGTGATGACAACTATACGCCTGACGATTGGAATGCATACAAAGATATATTGCTCAGAACAAATTCCATATTTCAGAAAAACGATCCTCTTTCAAATCGACCGAAAGCGAGTCAGGGTCGTAAATGGAAACGCATGATCAAACGAATTTGGGGAAAAAAATATAAAGACTGACAATAATGATGAAATGACTGGGTCTGGGTTGGCAGTCTACAGCAGTAGGCCGGTAGAATACAAATACATCAACAATCTCAATGAACTGGTAAAACGATTGAATTACATTTACGCTCAAGAAATGGCCGGCAACAACAATTTTCATAACGAGAAACTATCTCTCGTCAAATTCATATACGACAGAATGGAAGAGTTAGTGCAGACTCCACGAGGAACAAAATATCTAGTACGTTGTCTTTCAGCATTACCGGAGAGTGTGATCGAAGGGTCTGGGCTTTTGAACGATATCATCAACAATCTACCGTTCGAGCTTCATGCTCCACGCAATTTGAAATTTGATACGTACAATTTTTTGTAGACCCGGTACAAAACTAGACGAACGATTGGCTAGAGGAGATAAAGGAATTCAACCCACTTGACGAGGCGTGCAAAGAACATGACATTGGTACAGCAAACACGAAAATACAGAAGACAGATGGGTGGCCCGATCGTGAGTGTGCAGAAGAAGGCGTGGCGTAGAGACATAGCAACCTGATGCTGATTTGAATGAACGTGCAGTTGCTCTTGCTACAACCGGTGGAATGTGGTTGAAACGTAAACTCGGTATGGGTTTGGGTACGTCCGGTTTCTATGTACCCTATGTAAATACTATAAGTGGGTGAATACTATAAGTGGTGATATATTTCACAATGGAAGCGATCTATACCAAGTTTATGGGTGGTGTTGTGAGGAGTGAGTACAGGACTGTT
The DNA here is from genome assembly GCA_035578905.1 of Stictocephala bisonia. NCBI lineage: Eukaryota > Metazoa > Arthropoda > Insecta > Hemiptera > Membracidae > Stictocephala > Stictocephala bisonia. Next base: position 6,499 of record JAQJVL010007349.1, on the reverse strand, counting down.
AACGCTAGTGGTGCTGATCTCAATTTCAACACACCGAACAACTACACTGTGTTTCAGAATTGGACCATGGTGAATGCGTTTTACGATTCTCGCATAATGTTTCACATTCAAGGGTGAATAGTCGTTGAAAAATCAGACGGGTCAGCATACCCAAGAATTCTACTATAAAACTTGTTAACAACTTCCCAGCTTTCGCTGTTCTCACGAAGTTGAGCTAAATAAACACAACACGATCATTGATAGCGTAGACAATCCGGGTGTAACAGGCTACATCAAGGGTATGTGTGATGTACACAAAATACGGCCACACTTACAAACTGCGGTGTCGTATCCCAGTACAGTGGAGGGGGCAAATTTGAAGCACTAGGTACGCTCGGTCATCTTGGTCTCGGTTTTTTCGACCACCTTCAGTACTCGATGTATGAAAGGTGGATTTGGAAATCACATTCACGCGTTCCGAAGACAATCGGACGCTCTGTATCATTGGAAAGGTTCAGAAGCACCGACGTTGAACCTGAAGATGGAAAGCGTAAAAATTTACATCGTTTGTTCTACGCGTACTGCGTTGGTAGAATACTCATCTACCAGTCGTATACAACTTATTGCGGGATTGAAAGAATTGAGCGACAAAGACAGACTATCGTTCAGATACTACCAATGGCAGTGTATCGAGAAGAAAGGTGTGTTTGGATCTTCATTCAACTTTGATATCACCAACGTTTATCGGAGTGTGAACGATCCACGTTTCATCATAATTGGTTTGCAAACTAATCGCTCAAACGATCAAAAGGCAAATCCATCAGTTTTCGACAGTTGTACCATAAAGAACGTAACCGTCAAAATAAACGGTGAACGCTACCCACAAGAATTGCAAAACTTGAATATGTCAGATTCAAAGTGGCGACTTCTTTACGATCAGTATGTACGTTTTCGAATGGGGGATCTGATGTTTGGGATTCTTGAATGTTGGGAAACTGATGTTATGTTAACTCCTGAGAATTTCCAAAGCACCTTTCCAATAATGGTCGTAGATACTCATCTACATCCACAGTCGACAGACAGATCTAGAAGCGATATACAAGTTGAGTTAGACTTTATAAATCCAGTCGCACCTCCAGCAGCGAACAGTGGTACCACAGCTTACGTTGTTGTTGTCGCAGAAACAAACTTCACGTATGACATTACTCGAAATACAATCACATTTCGCTAGGTAATAAAAAAAAAAAAAAAAACTATTTTTTTTGTTCATTTTTAAAATACTGACTTTTTGGAGCTCTTTTTGATAAAACGATCCGATAATATGTTCTCCTTCAGAATCTTTGATATTATATGTGACTGGATTTGGTATTATTAACTTGATAAACGTAAATACTTCTCGAGTTCAGTTGCGCCCGTACTTGTTTGCATAGTGACCCCTTATTTTTCGTAATCCTAACTCTATCTACCAATCTTGAGTGTAGGTTTTCGGGACTGCTGATGTTGTTTCATCCCTGATTGCATATCTGCGTCTGAGCTCAGTTCACATTCCGCATTAACCTCAACTGGCATCATACCAATCGTTCGTATGAAAACTGCTGTTGTAGTCTTTCAGTAAAGACTGGAGAATGTCAATCCAAAGCGAAATGACTTACGCACTTCAAATTGTACTTTTCATTTCTCATTTAGAGTACGGTTGAATCTTCTACTATCGCACTCTTTTCCTCATTCTACAGTAGATGATACAATCTTGATCTCATGTTCCTTCAACAAGACGCCTGAAGGTCACTGGTTTAACGAATTCACGCCCTTTGTCTGTATGAAGTAGATTGGGTGACTCGTGCCCGCATTGCCCAGCTCTTTCTAAATATAACTCTAAATTGCCTCGGCTACATCAGATCCACTTTTCTGACTAATGTTTCTGACCAAGCATATTTTGAGAACGTGTCTATGACATTTAGAATGTACTTGTAACCTCTACTACCTATCCAATGATGACCAAATCGTGCAGCCCACAAATCATCGATTCCAAGCGTTATGATTCTTCGTTTCGGAAATTTTCGTTTATCACCGATCGATTGTAATTCTTTCGCTTCGATCAAGGGAAGGTTTCATTTGGTTAGCAAAATCCAGAGCTTTAATAAATGTACTCTTTTCTTTTCCACAAACTACGCATTGTGCTTTGTGTCGCCACTTTTCGTTACCGTTTTCAAAGTCTCAACGTTGATTTGAGCTCGTTTTATTTTGCACTTTGGACGAGTAAATATCCATGTCTTATTTATAAGTGTATGATTATGGCTGCGTTACATCATCATAAAATCAGGCTGTCGGATGGAACAGAAACGTAAGCTCCGCACCGCTTACCGAAGGCGGCAAGAGGTGCGAGTATTGGTCTATCGAAAGACCAAGTGACTATGTGTGGGTGGCGATGATATCTTGCTCACACAAGACAGCACCAACGGTATAGTCAAAGCGAAAAAAAGATAATAAGAGGATTTACGGATGGAGCTTTCATACGGACAGCTTTCAATGAACAAAAAATGGAGGTCTCTTGAAAGAGATGCTAGATTTTGTTGAAACAGATGTACCTGGTGTTAAAACGTTTCATTTCACCAGTTGTGAGGCACACAATAGCAACCACAGCTACTCAAGAATAAGTTCGTACCGTGGTTGAAACATCTAATTGACAGTGAACTTGACAGTATTATCGGTCCAAAAGGGTTCAGGTCTTAAACGGCGCATCAACTCTCAAGTTAGACGAACTGCTTGGTTATAAAAAAAGATCACACCCCCTGTCGCTCGCTGAAATTGAAAATTACATCAAAACGCTAAAGATAGAAAATTTTCGAGTGTGTTTATGCGTCAAATGCTACCGTCAATACCTAACCCCAATCGAATGTGGGGTCATAAATCTTGGAGATATATCATCTAATGGCACCCATTGGAGCGGTTTACGTAAAACGGAAGAGAACATAAATTATACTTCGACTCGTTCGGTGATGCAGACCACCACTAGAGTTAGGTACGTTATTTGGGGTGCAGACAATCTCAAATACAACATCGACATGCGTCCAAGATTTTGATGATCCTCCGATATGCGGCCACCCTATGTATTGAGGTTGTTACGACGTAACGACAAAAAGTGAAAGATTGGACATGATATCGTTGCCGGTGTCTACGAGATAACAAATACACCTGGAAGTCTTGGTGATAAGAGACTATAACTATGGAGAGTTATCGTGACAGTAATCTTTCACATCAACCAAATTTGGTGATACGAACATCACTTTTGTTGGCTGGTGGTTAATAGGTGCACAATACGTCGATTCTAAAATCAATGAGATGAAAAGAGAGTTTTCCATGAATCGTTGCAAAGCTTTCGATAAGTCGAAATAAAAGCTTCGACGAGAGCTCATGAACTATTCGATGCCGTCCGAAAGTTGAAGAGAAAAACAAACGAAAGGCCGGAGCTCGAAAAGATCGAGGAGAAAACTTGAAGCTCTCCGAGAATCGGCGTAGGGCCTCCTCTCACACCTGAAATAACATGTGGTAAACACGGTTATTTAGAAAAAACAATTTTTTTTCGCATTGATCGAGAGTAACTTTAAGAGACACCTATGTGTGTGTATGGGAGACAAAGAGTTTTAAAAAATCATAATGCTGTCAAACTGGTTGGAGCGGGTTCGGTGATCACACTTCACTTGGAGCACCCAATATATTTGCGCGATGAAGATGACTACGAACTGGCTCTGTACGGGTTTTATTCGGAAAACAATATCGCTAATCATCCGACAGATGGAACGATGTACTTTTTGGTTAGGTCCTAACGCCGAACAACAGAGCATTTGGTCCGAGAGCGCTTCTCTTTCAGAAGGCCACTTGACGCTAGACACCCTACAGGTCAAGTGCAGTGAGTTCCTCAAAACACTGAACCGTGGTTGATTCTGCGAGGTTCAGCATAGCGAAAATGGATGACAGGTATCGATAGTCTACACCGCTCAAGTTCAGTTTCGACTCCACAATACGAAACCTGCTGGGGTTCGAAATGCAGTCTGAGGAAAAAGAAGACTACAGTAACGAACGTTTTTACTACATGGGCCGACCATATCATAAAAGCCACGAAACCACCGAATCTCAGAGCTGTGGATACAGTCGAGATACATTGCAATTTGGTTTGAAAACAGTTACTCCAATCACGACGAACACTTGCACAAGCACAAAGAACATCGACTGCTATTCACATTTTTCCCGAGCCGTACCGCGGGGCTACAAAATATCAGAAACGCCGCTCCAGAGATATTATGCTCCGTTAGATAGTGCCCTGCGAAAAATACAGCAAATCACTGTTACAATCGTGGATCAAGACAATCGCCTGATCTTGAAACCCATTTGTAAATAACATTGTTTATCTTACAACCTACAGAATTACGGTAGACAAAACTCAACCCCACGCGTAAAACTAGAACATTCAACACTCATATTTTTTCCCCATCAAAATTCACGCCTAGCACTGCGCCAGGAACGGCAAACACAAAATTTCAACCATGAAAAATTATCAATCCAAGCAAACTGTGAAATTATCAATCTAACCAAATTATGAAATTATCAATCTAAAATTTACGGTGGATTATCCACCCTAGATAATACTGGGCCAGGAACGGCAAAACCCTACTACTCTAATGTAATAACGCATAGGCTATAATACATAGTTTTTTGACGAATTTTCGATCCTATTTACTGTTTCTTCCTCCCTCAAATCATCAGCAAACAAGTAATATAGAATTTTATAACAATATAATTATGTGTTGATAATTTATATTAAATTTTACTTCAAACAGTCAGTGTATTTAACAAAGTTACGGGCATCAATTGTAATAATCATGCTCCTGAACTTTATGAAGTAAAATCCCTTTTTGTTCACTTTGATGTACGTAAAAAGGACACATAATGAAGAGTAAAATATGTAACAAAGCTTTTACATTATTACAAAATGTATCACATACTGTGAACACTGTCATGTTAACTTACTCTGCTTGTAAACAGTTTCATGTTTGGGAAATATTCAAACTTAATAATAACATTTAATGAATTGGCATACTCGTAAAATGAAATTCATTATTTAAGAAGAGGGTTTGGGGGGTGATTAGCGATCGAACTTATTCCACTTATATGGAGTCATTGTTTACACATCTCACTAAACTGGTAAAGGCAATGCATATTATCTCCGTAGATATAGATGGAAATCTACAGGTATTTGTAATAGAACAAATCATGAAAATAAGCTACATTATAATTTATAAGTCTCCATACACAGACTTAACCTTTTAAATCGAAGCTGTATTTTAATGAACAAGTTTATCCAAGGCACTCAAGCTAAGAAGCATTTTAAATAACTGCGTTTTTAAAAGATTACTTTGGGTAATATCTGAAAGATTTTTAAACACTATTTCCCTTAGTATACATTATCTAACGAGTGATTGAGTTAGCACGTGAATTGTGCAGGGGTGTTTACTTCATAGGACTCGCTTCTCGAACGTTAGCAAAACACACAAGCTGTAATGTATATTTATCTATACATTGTAAACAATTGTTAATTGTTGCATTATAATTAAATTAGAAAATTGTATTTAGAAAATGTTAAATATTATAAGAACTGAGAGTTTAGGAGTTTGGTTTGTTTTCCAAAAGTTTTCGATATAAATTCTCCAAGTTTTGAGAAAAATTCAGAATCTTCCCTTTTCAAATAAAAAAGTAGTTTTTTCCCATATAAAATAGTTATATAACCAGTATTTTCACGTCTGTTAATTTCCTGTCAATTTCATGTGACATGTTTTCTGAAGGCAACATGTTTTTGTGAGCCTTACCTGTTCAGATTTCCTGGTTTAGAGGGGTTCTTATTGGTTCATTTAGCTTCTAGAGTTAAAGAGGGGGTAAGTCCGTGGGTCGAAGCGTGCGGCCCTTCGGGCAGTTCGACGATATCTTTCTGAGTGTGACCACGTGCGATCCTTTCGAGTACACGGTGACTTTATCGTTTCGGTGTTCTTTACCGTGGCGGCAATTTTTTTTCTTAGTTCGCGAGTGAGTGATTGGTTGAATGCCGTTCGAGCTTTTTTGTGGTCACTTTTGGATTTGAAACCTCCAGGACAGCTTCGTAAGTAAATTTATACAAGTTTTCTTAGTTAGAGATTTTCAGTAGGGTTTTAGTAGATAGGGTAAGATCCACCAAGCATGCGCGGTTTAAACTTGTTTCTGGAAGAAGTCACTCTTCTAGTGAAAAATTTTTAGAGTGTTTTGATTTCTTGGTTTTGCTTTTAAAGTTTGTAAGTAAAAGGAAAAATGTTTCAAGTCACTAAAAGCTGGTTATTTCTTTTGGTTCCAGATCTCCGGAGGCAATTTTAAGGCAATTTAAGGCAATTTTAAAGCAATTTTAGATTTTAAAGAATTTAGAAAATTTATTACAATTTTGAATTTTTTGATTTAAAAGTTTAAAAACATTTATTTAAAAAGTCAATTAATAAAATAA
>JAQJVL010007348.1:0-24408 GCA_035578905.1 Stictocephala bisonia | reverse complement strand
CTAATTTCATTATTATTAATGTGATATTTATTAAATATTTAGAGTATTCATTTATTCATCATACATGACTTGACACAAACCCCTCTGCTTAGCGGTAAGCCTTATGGCGAACCCATCCCTGACTCTACAGTGCACATTTCCTCAAAGTTCACGAGCTCTATCCATCAACAACCATGAGCATAACTCTTATAGATGATGTCTTAGACATCATATGCCCCTTGACGGTCTAATTATAAACTTTACATGATCTGTGAAGACATATTTGTAGGACTGGACACCCTGGGCCAGTTGATAACCGTAATTAGCTTTCATGGTAAACCTCACACAGATCTTAAGTGACCTAGGTTTAATAGCTTATAACATTGACTATAGAAAGAAGAAGACTTTCCACTTATACGGATCATGGGCAAAGCTAGTTTTCCTGTTCTGTGAGTTTAGTTCTTGTTCAATCTTCACAGGTAGCGCCTTTTGTCTCCTCTCTATCTCTCTCCAGCACTCGCTGAAGTAGGCTATCTAATTACAAATGATCTTAGGCCCTTTACTACACAAAACAGACGTCCGAGTGCTTATTTGAAACTGTTCACCAATAAATAGCAGCACAGGCGCGCGTCTACAGCAGATGCATTGCTTTCGTCTGTCTGTGTGTTTATATAATCTATGCTTACATACATTTATTAAAAATGTCTTTATTTTGACGCTTTTGGAGAACTTACTTTCCCAAGTGGACAGAAGTGAGACAAAAAATTTAAATTCCAAATTTAATCAAAATACAATATCTTTGAAATAATGAACACATGTAGGGTTATGGTGTGCAAACACCATCACAGGGAGGTAACTGTGATTTGATTTTTTTAAATTAAGATATATTTTTGCCATCTGACACAATTTCTTGTGAAAATGTTCTTTTCAATGTAGTTAATAGTATTAATACGGGATGCTAAATATTTAACTAAATTACGTCCCTCCATCATTTACTGCTGGTGAAAACGATGTTAAGAGTCTGCAGAGTCTGTCGGCCATGTCGGTTTTAATATCATAAGAACAATGATATTTTTGAACTAGACATACGATCAAGCGTATCCAAATTATTTTTTAATGTAATTTTTCCAAACAAATTTCATCTGATTAAGAATGAAATTGCAACTTGGAATTACGTTGCATATTTATAATTAATTTTGTAAAGAAAATATAACAAATTTTTTTGGAAGTTTTTATTTTCACCCATTTTTCAAATCTAGGTGTATTCAAATTGAAAACATACGCAATTTTGGGTTTGCGAATGTATTCAGAATAACAAAAGCAAACCCAATGATTAATATGATAACATTTAAAATGATACCTCGTATACAACTTCTGGTCAATAAATAACGAAAAAATATGGATTCGTAAATAACATTGTTTCTATGACATTAAAACTAACATGGCCGAGAGCCTCTGCAGACTCTTAAGATAGTAAAATACAGGTCTGTGACGATGATGAACAACTATATGGGCTGGTATAAAAAACCATTACTTTGGCGGGTAGTAGCCGATGTTTCATTCCGTGAGAAAATGTTTGAATAGGCGGCGTCCGAGGCGAGGTCCCTGTAATGCCGGCAGCCAAACAAGGAGACAGGCGAGTGTTGTGGCGTGCCACAGTCTGGACCGACTGAGGAATGAAAATCGGTCTTTGTCGAGCAGAGCGAGAGCGGGTGGAATGTACCGGCAATCAAGGCGGGGGCGTAGTCCCGGTAGCGTCGGGGTTTGAACTCACCGGTTCTTCCTCTCGTCGAGAAGACGAATCCTCATCGTCATAACCACTTAGAAGATTATATAATCAAAACAGGTCGTCTAGTTTGATTCGGAAGACGTTAGGGTTGTATTAATATACAAAAAATACCAGTTTGAGTTCTTTCGCCAAATTTTACTTCAATAAGCTAAAAACTGCTTAATATTCTTAAATCAACATATGTAAGAGTTGATCTCAAGAATATCTCAATGTTGATTCACTTTGATAATACATAAGAGAACTCTTAATTAATTTGTTTCAGCTAATATTTCTACTTACCAACCTTGACTGACACTCTAAAGATGAGTCGTATTCTAAACAAATATGACTACAAAATATTATTATTAATATAGTTTTGAGGACAAATAGTAGTACTAAAATATTAGTAATAATAATATTTACTTTATTTAAAAATAATAATATACTTACTACTTTTTAAGCAAATTTGAAAGTAATTTGAAACCCCTTTTGGAATTGTAAAGGTTTTATTAAAATAAAAACAGGCTCGCTATAGACAGTTGTTACAAGCAAAGGTCAAAGTGGTATTAAAAACTAAAAGTGACCGGTGTAATGGTGCAATTGGATGTTAGTACTTATTTAATTACTAGGCAGCCATTAGTAGACAATAGGTTTAAAAGCATAGTTAGATCATGTAAAATACTCTTAACCTTAAAAATGCGTCATGACATGAAATTAATTAGACACTATTATTCAAAGTAGCATTATACAAATCGATTTGTCATTTTATTTTTGCTAGTTATAAACAAATAAATAAACTAGACAGTCTTACTTTCTAATCTATACACTAAAATTAAGGAATATTTATTTAAATAATGAAGCGGAGGTTAACATTTTTAAAAGATAGTATACAATTTTACACTATACTGTACTTAGTTCAGCGCCACTTGTACTACTCAGCGTTCAAGTCTCCAGCCGCAGTGGCCGGGCTCATAGCTCGAGGCCGAATCTCGTGCGTGTGTCCTCGCCTTCTGTTGATGACTTGTCGTTTACTTTTCAACTCAAATACATGTTCCTCCTATACGGAAGACGCCAAACGCCCTGATCAAGATTTGAGAAGCTAACTCACCCTTTATTTATTTGTGTAACTTAGTTACTACCAACAAGTGATCCATCACACTTGTGGTTCATTTATTATGAAGTAGGTTTCATGGCGTATAGTTTAGTATCAGCCGATGATAGATGGCCCTTTCATTATCCAACATCTTATTTCTTCTTCTTGAATGGTCAAGGGATATAGAGTTCGTTAATTATCAATTCATAGTAAAATATATCAATGGAAAACCTCGTAAACGTCTTCCTAAAGTAGTTAAACGATACAAATAAGAACAATGATACATGGATGGGAATGTGGAAGAACTTATTTAAAAAAATGTATAACTGCGCTAATCACAGAGAAGAAAGAAAAAGAGCTCGCATCCAATAGTGCGCAGAATGTATGTCGAGTTAGTGTGTCGAGTAGTTATTTCTTCAGACTGCAACGTGGATGGCAGGGCCAGCGCCTTGACAGTCACTCCTTTTATCCACCGAAATCCTCAAGGAATTTAGTAGTAATAATTACATCGTTTATAGTAATTATTACTGCAGATGTATAAAGATGTACATTAGTTGAAATCAATGTATAACTGCCACTTAAGCGTTCGTTGCTGTCATAAAAAGCGACCCCCATTTCTTTCTTCTCTATGGTTCAAAAAAAGTTGAAAGAGACAATATTATGTAAATTGAGCCAACAACAGTTGCCGATTTCAACGCTTGTGTGCTCAACCGCATGTGCTTGAAGGACCGACTACAAGGACCCCTGATTACAAAAAAGTAACTAACATAAATTGAAGCTACTCAACTAGCCAAGATCTAATATAATACAAATCAATTTTCATTTCATTGATATATCGGTTTCTTTTAACTACTAACAAACCGAAGTAAACAAGATAATAAGTCAAGAGTAGTGAACAAGAGTTAGAATTGTTGACGCCTGGCACTGGAATTTTGAGACGTAATTCACTGTAGCTAGTTATTTAAGAATTAAAACACGTATCGCCCCCACAAGGTACAAACTCCGACGACTGGGTTACATCACAAGAGTAAGGACCTCGTTCGTTAGTCTGAGTGAATTAGCAGAGACCAGGAGACCGCACGGCTCCGGGACCGCAGAACGGGCAAGGGAAAGCTAATAACTAGCGAATAACGCACCGCAAGTGGCTCCGGCCCGCTCGTGACCACTGCCGCAGTGGTGACCCCAGGGTGAACCCTTGGGAACTGGCCACTGCATCCGTCCGTCCGTCCGTCATTACCTTGACATTCCTGCTAGCTAACAGACTACTTCTTGTCAAACCAACACCAAGAATTATTTTAATCCTTTTCCCAATGCCACTTGTCCGTTGACAAAAAGATAAAATGCCATTTATTTATGTTGTTCTTAACTATTGTCGTTAAACTAATTGAAGCCCACATAAACAACTAATTCTAAGTACATGACATGATTGCCAACAGAGACTGCTTAACCCTTCAAAGATACTGGTTTTTTTTTTTTTTTAGTTTAAAGAGATAATTGACTGTTATAGACATATTTAGAGCTCTAAATGTAATGGACTGGAACTCACCAGTAACTGTCACTCATTTAATTACCTAAGTTCCCGATAAAAGGTATTTTACTTTGGTTCTAAAAATAAGAATTTATTAGTGAATGGACCAGTTACCGACAAGTGAACTGCCTTTACTCAATTAACCTTGTGGAAAATGATATGTTTTAATTATATATATATATATATATATATATATATATATATATATATATATATATATATATGGTACAAAATTAACGAATTACTGATTACTGCCCATAATTTTCGAAATTTACTACAATTACAAAATATGTAACATTGCATGATGTTATTTGTTATTAAATAGATAAATTACCAATAAATGGCGTTTGTAAGCCCTTCTAAGCCCCCCCTAGTATAATATATTATACGTTTGTTACTAGTGTAACCTATGTTACTGAATCGAAAGATTGTCGGTAACTGATACTCGACTAGGTTTTTGTATCGAACTGAAAGTTTCAATTAGGTGTTTGATTTGGATGTTCATAAAAAATGTGTGTGTAAATAAACCAATCAACATACATTGAAACTTATTTATCCAACAAGCTCTTGGCACTTGGTATGGTACTGACTATTGGCACTAGTTAAGTTTTGTTAATGATAATATTTCGTTGCTTATTAAAAACTTACAATTGTATATAAGGAAATTTATTATTGTTGTTATATTATAATTGGTCATTGTGTATTTGCAAGTGAAGCTAATAAACTGAAGTTTTAGAAGGTTTTTAAAAAGTTGAAAATAAATAGCAAGATTGACAGGACGATTGTCAGAATGGACGTGTGAAAAGGGTGAGAGCAAGAAGACGATGGGTTGTGGTAGCAGCACGATCTGTCTGGTCCAGCGGACACGACTCCTGGTCTTCTGTTGATGTCAATTACACTTGGACAGTCAACTGTCTGACGTCACGTCGTGCTCGTAACACAGCCTACACTTACATTCTATTGTTGTAGAGGTAATCAATGGACTAGCGTGCTCAAAAATGGTACTGTCGATTTTGTACCTGGTATATCAAACAGAGACGGCCACACGAAGGGTTAAGGATCTATTGTGACGTGATCATACAACTGTCGTTGTTTTTGTATGCCACTGAAGTTACGTTAAATGCGAGTTTAGGGACCATTTGCTTGAGGTTAAGATGTCCGGAAATACCAAAAATAATCAAAGTCAATTGATGGAATTGTGTATAAAATCCGACTGTTGAAGTCGTTATTCATTAGTAAGACGCCGGCCGTCAAGATATTGGCGATTAAGAAGGGCGAATGAGTGTAGTCATTGTTACTTAATAAGGTTAACTGTTCCTCAGAAAGAACTATTTATTAATAGCCTAGTAACCACAGCAAAGATTGAAAGATGAACTCGCAATATGGCTGATTGGAAATAAATAAGGCACAGGATTCCCTCCCTCAGAGAGAACATAGAACTTGGCTGCAACACATGAGTTATGAATATCTTTCCAAATCGAAGAAGTCATCAGCATCCCGAATAATGACTAAGTTCTATCGAGTAGTCAATTAATAAAACATATTTCAGACTATTGATATGTATTACTGACGTTATAAGATCACACAAGTAAATAATTTGACTGTAGTACCCTCTGTAGAAAATGTCCTCCTTTTGGTTTGCAGGATGTGAATCAAACTTATTCGACATAAAAATATTTCAGACTATTGATTTGAATACCCTTAACACTGCTTGAGGAACCCATCACTACTAAATAGTGTACGTCTGAGGATAGTAACCATAATTTGTTAGACTTTGCTGAAATAGTTGTATTATCTTCCGCGATACAGTTTCTGTTGTTCTTCAGTTAATTAAAGCTTAATATATTTAAGAAACGTCAAACAAGATAAAAATGTTAATATATTAACTATTACGAGATTAGGTTGTAGGGCACTAGGCCAAGAATTAACATAGTAGGGGATATAGCATTCGCATGAGAAGATTGCTATAGGAATGCGCGCACTTGTCCTACACAGAAGCTTAATGCAAAAATTTAAACATACTGGACGCTGCATGACGGGAATCGTTTCCATGTTATTAAATGAAGATGCACTGCACCATCCACCACATTCAAACACTGACAAAATAGTTCTATCCAGAGAGAAAGAAATCCGAAGAGAATTCTATCCAGTATTGCTTGATGCTTGAAGGGTGATTACAGATATGACGGACAAGTGCGTCGGTCTCTCCAGCAGCTTCCAGCAAGAACCAGCAGTAAATACGACAGTTCGGGTGAAGTCGTCCAAGTTCACCCGCATATGTTTATTTGTGTATAGTCTTCTAATTACACAACCCATGCATGGTTGTCACAGACAAACTGTACATTGGGCCGTGTTTGAGATATGCGCTCAGTCATATAGAGTCATAAATGTTGCATGAAACTGCCTGAAAAGTGAGTGGTGTCTTGATGTCACCTTTTCCATTAAGGTGCTGTACGAGTACTGTGCAGTGCAGGACAAGTGCGTGCAAACATTAACACAACACACAAGAAAACATATTAGAACTAAAACCATAACAAACTTTTCAGTGCACTTGAGTGTTTGCACTGGGTTTGTGACATTAAGATATTCAGTCGAGGAGAGAGATTCCTTGTGTCTAACAATTAGAATTCCTGTTAAAATCAAGATTTCATCAAATTTTAAGTACTTCTGATTCCTTTTAAGTGATTTATTACATAAGTGTCTTCATGATTTTTACATACTATCGATTTCCTTCTTCGTATTTCAGGATAATTTAAATTTGGAAAATATTTAATGAAGGAGGGAGTTGGTGACAAATCAAACTGTCTCCTGACCTAGACACAGTTGTGGGGTAAACAGAGCGAGTCAGTAGAAGGGCTACACTATCTGACGTCTCATCGACAACTATTCGTCACCGAATGTAATTGTTCTTATCTCCAGCCAATAGGAATAGAGTGAGTAACGGTACTGCTTGATATCTCTGTTCGACCGTGGAAACGACCGACCATAAAACTGGGCTTGTTTACTGTCTTGAACAGATCTAATTAGACGTAAGCGGGCGAAAGGAGATGTGACAGTCCTCCTACAGCCTTCGGTCTCTCCCTTTTTATATCTTTAGATTCCTTGAAATACTCGTTTTAAATTAGAGGTTATCTGTTTTTTTTTTTTTTGTTAAGGTCAACACATCGAAAACTTTGTTTCTATTTGAAAACCAATTTTGAGTGCCTGTAAAAGTTGTTATATTTTTACTGCAAGGATATTTTAAAAACTAAAATTTTGCATAATAATATATTATAGAAACAAATTTTAACAGTTTACATGTACCCATACCTTCATTTTGTAAAGTGGTTATTTAATGGATGATTTACTATTAAATAATCAAAATAACCACATTACTGGATATTTCTTCTTTACTAAGAATAAAAGGACATATTTCAAATCGTAGTAGAGTCCACCTCAGTGAAACTGTTTTGGCCAAGATTTATTATTCTTAGAAAGATCCTTTCAAACATGTCATCTCCTTTTGAAAAAAATCATTGCTTGAGTAAATTTTTTAGATGTAATCGATTAGATGATGATGTATATAAAATAAGCACGCGTCCCACAACTTAAATTTAATTATTATTAATTTTGTTTTCATCAGTCGCCAGTTTAAGTTCAGCTTCATTTAGCTAGTAAAGTACGACCGTTAGCTAAGCTTGGACCTTGCCTTAGCCACTTAGCCACCACGCCGACTCACAAACATAAGTCATATGATGTTACTTAAAAAACTTTTAGCCAATGGTATTCCAGTCTGGCTGAACAATCGTGTTCAGTTTATTCACTGCAAAACAGGTCAAAATCCAAGCTAGTATTAGTTGTTGTCTCTCAGGGGCCAATTTCGGGACCTTTTTTGTTTCTAGTCTACGTTGATGATTTCCCTTCAGTAAAAAGTTTGCAGTTGACAATATTTTCAGAGGATACAAGTGGCATATATTGGGACAAATGTAAAGAAAATTTAAAGATGTATCATGAAAGTTTTGTAAATACTGCTAAGGATCATTTTGAAAGTATACATTTTTATTTGAATTGAAGGTTGAAGGTTATTAAAATACAATTTCAAAATGTGACCTATTTAAGAAAACCACTTTTTCCATCTTCTGACCAGAGATTCACGACGGGATCGATCGAATGAACTCCTTCGTGAATCTTATGATCAGAAAACGTTTTTCTGAAATTGATCAGCATAGTATTTGTACACGATTCATTTGGCATTTCTACCAGCATGTAATGTGCTAATCACTAAGAAACTACTACTACGGTACATGTTGTAGTTTATATTTCTGACTGTTTTGTCACCACGTTGGAAAATGACAATAACAGCTTACTCTCTAGACACCCTGATCACTTCTCATTTTAGACTCTGTACGTAAAGTAACTTTCACTTTGCACATCAAATCTTGTTTTTCCACTCTTGTAACATCATCATTCCCAACATATTCCTTCTTATTGCCATTTCATGAAAGTGAAATTAACGATTCCACTAGTAATTAGTTGATAAATCCATTTCATTTTATATGTGATTAAATATCTTGGAATTCCAGCAACGCTCTGGTGACCCATTGGCCTGAGATGACATGAGATCTTCTTCTCTGAGGAGAAATGTTGTCGGGAATTCTTCCTAGAATGGATAAGGCCGTGATAAGAGTTAGTATTAGTTTCCGCATTGTCACAAAAGAATTCACGGAATGCCACATAGATGTGGCATTCCGTGAATTCTTTTGTTACTATCCCCACATAACAAAAAAGCAAGTTCCTCTCCCCACGTTAATCGACTCGCCTGACGAGGAAGAACTGGGTGAAATAAAACTGAGAGTATACAAATAAGTAATATAATGAAAACTTGAATACTACGTCGTTCGTTATTTACACGATACGGTACAGCATTTTTCAAAAGAAAAACTTATTTCCGTTGATCAGTCTTCTCTAACGGTTCCTTTACAACTTGATGAAGTGAATCATTCTATCGTAACTTACGATCGGCCAGTATTAGAACATAGGAATGTGTGAACATTTCAATTTAGCCACCTTTCCAACATTTATCGTATTTAAATATTCATGAAACCGATTCCAACAATGCTTCACAGGATGATGGCTGTAGGTTTGATGCGGGAAAGATCTAGGCCAAAGAATAATTAAGAGACATGAACGTCAATTAAGGACCGTCATTGGCTGTTGAAGGATTGATGTTGACGGGACTGTACCGTATCGGTAGCCGCGGTACACTCTCGACTTGACTATATATCACAGTTATTTACTCGACTGTTGTGGGCGTGCGCCAAACTGTTCTCTTGTTACTTGTGTTTACTTTAAGGAGACATTCAGAGGATATCAGTACAGATAGGTATAATTAATCTGTCCTGATTCTCCACAGTCTTCAAACAACACAAGACAGTCTGCTCAATTCATTTAAGCCCTAATATAATTGAAATTTTATTGGGAAACGGAATATGGAAGTTCACTCTTTTTAGGGTATTTACATTACTTTTAACCCTTAATCCGCATATCAAGGCATGTACGTGATTTGCACAATCGAACGTAAATTTAATTTCAATTTTCAATAAGTAGTGTGATTTGAAAATTAAAATGTTCAAACATAAGAAATCAATTCATAACTTGACTGGTTATAAATCATCACCGATTTTTAAGGGTGTGTAAGTGGTTGCTTTATCAGTTCTTCAACGAATGACTGTGTAATCACGGACATTTTTTAAGGTTTGTCACTAGATTAGGTAAAACTGCACCCAACAGAGAAGTTACACATAGATCGTGCATAATCTCTAATTTATACTAAATTATTTTAGGACCTAAATAAAAATTAGTATATTTTAAATCTAAATATAAGGAATCAAAGAGTAACCAATATTGTCCAGATTGTTTATTTTCAACTGCTCATTTACTTATTTATATACATTCTGTTAGTAAAAAATATTATTCTGTTGAGCTTACAGAGTTTATTTTGTTAATGTATATATTTATCTGTTGTTAATTATTGTTACTGTTATTATTTGAGTTTTATTATTTATTACATATCGCTAATTTGTTACAAACTAAATAAATTTAAATGCAGAGCTATTTATGTACTGTTATATACCGTACTATTGTTATATACTGTTATATATCTTACTATTGTTTATGTACTGTTATATACCGTTCTATTACTACGTTCTGTTATACACCGTACTATTGTTATGTACTGTTACATACCGTATTATTGTTATGTACTGGTATATACCGTACTATTGTTTATGTACGTTACATATCGTACTATTGTTTTATACTGTTATATATCATACTATTGTTACGTACTGTACATACCGTATTATTGTTATGTACTGGTATATACCGTACTATTGTTTATGTACTGTTATATACCGTACTATTGTTATGTACTGTTATACTCCGTACTGTTGTTGTGTACTGTTATACACCGTACTATTGTTATGTACTGTTATATACCGTCCTATTACTATGTACTGTTATAGACCGTACTATTGTTATTTACTGTTATATACCGTACTATTGTTATGTACTGTTATATACCGTACTATTGTTTATGTACTGTTACATACCGAACTATTGTTATTTACTATTACATATCGTACTATTTTTATGTACTGTTATATATCGTACTATTGTTATTTACTATTACACATCGTACTATTGTTATATACAGTTATATATCTTACTATTGTTTATGTACTGTTATATACCGTCCTATTACTATGTACTGTTATATACCGAACTATTGTTATGTACTGTTATATATCGTACTATTGTTATTTACTATTACATATCGTACTATTGTTACATACATTTATATATCTTACTATTGATTATGTACTGTTATATACCGTCCTATTCCTATGTACTGTTATACACCGTACTATTGTTATGTACTGTTATATATCGTACTATTGTTATTTACTATTACACATCGTACTATTGTTATATACAGTTATATATCTTTTTATTGTTTATGTGTTGTTATATACCGTCCTATTACTATGTACTGTTATATACCGAACTATTGTTATGTACTTTTATATATCGTACTATTGTTATTTACTATTACATATCGTACTATTGTTACATACAGTTATATATCTTACTATTCATTATGTACTGTTATATACCATCCTATTACTATGTACTGTTATACACCGCACTATTGTTATGTACTGTTATATACCGTACTATTGTTTATGTATTCTTAGATTTATTCAACTGTTCTAATATCGATAAATAGTGTTGTAGTTTATTAGGAATAGGTTGTTTCAACATATAAGTTGGTGTAGGACTGAAAATATAGATCTCACATGATACATACTATAATCAACTAGAGCAACCAAGCGGCCCCTCTTAGTAAGCCACACATCAAACCAACTTAAAAGGTTAATTGGAGATAGTTAACTCATAATCTATTCCTCTTTAAACAATTCATACTTAAGTATTGCTCTCTGTCAAAATTTAACTGCGTTTAACTGTCAAGTTTAATTACAATTTGATAATTACTTTGAAGCAATCTTTTAAGTCATTTATATTTAGTTAGTAAGATAAACATTTCTTTGATATTATTTTTAGTTTTTGTACATAAACTGTTAGTATTTAAATAAGATTGCTCTTATATATCCTTATTTTGCTAGAGAGGAATAGTAATCCTAAATTACATAAAAAGGATTTGTAATCCAACATATGTAATTTATAAACACCGAGAAAAAGAGACAGAAGTCACTTTCTTATGGCCGCTGCGAACGCCTCGGTGGCAGCTATAAGTATATTACAACTGATGTAAATCTTTATACATCCTTCAGGATTTGGCGTATTTAAGGAGATACTGATAAGGTGCTGGCCCCATCATCGCATGACGTCCTAGACTCTCGTTAATGCAGACTCTTAAATATTATCCAGGAGTGATTCAAGTTAATGACGACCATTAAGTTCATTACCCATCACCTCCAATCGCTTAAACACCTTGGCTCTACGTAGCTGGACTACAGCACTATATCATTATCATTCAGTTTGATATTGTAAGTAAAGCATGGACGTCAAAGAGTTTGTAAGGCAACTAATGGTGAACTGTTTTATATAATATTAATAACATTTGCAGCTACGAATGCTTATTTTTACGCTTACAATGTTTCAGCAGGATATTTTGTATTAATTTCGAAATGTTAAGAGTGTGATATAATAAATAGTTTTCTCCCTAAATTTACTTAATCGTAATTTAACAAAAAAAGTGATTGTATGCGCAAGGAAGGACCTTATCTAATTTATTGTGTAGTGACGGAAACCAGTCTGTAATTACACTTATTCTAACAGTGTACAATTATTCCACTGCTACGTAGGTTCCAAGTCAAGAATTGGTAGCTTTTAGCCTATATGAATTGTGAAACTTTAAATTATAAAATTGGTGGATTAATTTGGGTAACCATTCACTGTGATAAGAGAAATGGCACCAAACAAATATTTTATACCAGTTATTTCAAATAATAGTTTCTTGATTAGCATAATACGTGTTGGTATATATACAATATAAGTAAACGTCACACAACACAAATTTATTACAATATATGCAAAATTCGCCAAATACTCTGATCTATTTCGGCAAACCACGTTTACCTTCCTCAGACCACAGGGGTTACAAAAGAATTTCTTGTGTGGGTGTGCATTTATATTAGAGTATATTTGTATATTTTTTACTTATATTATAATATATTTGTGTTGTGTGACGTTCACTTGTATTTTTTAAATACAAATAGTAAAAAAAACTGTGTAATTTTTGCTGTCTCTTTTTGTGCTAAAAGGCCTGTTAATTGCTAAACAATCGCATCCAAAAATATTTAGTATTCATGTTTAACACTAAAAATGAATTATACTGAATATCAATATTCTTATTAAATCAGGTAATAATGTTTAAGAAGGTAAATCCCCTTGAAGGAATGTTTAAATATTACCAGGGAAGCTGACAACTAAACAATGGTTGACAACTAGACTGAGCCTGCTTTATCCTGTAATCCTAGAATGTCACCAGGATATTTAAATTGGAATCTCAACCGGAGAAAATAAGTTAAGGCCCATTTTGGAAGTTGTAGATAACCATTTGCGTCCAGGGACGCGCGATTACGGGGTTCGGCTAGGGTTATTGCGGCGGCTTCTTTGCAGGATTACCATCGTGGCCGCTGCAATCCCAACAGTTAGGTCAGGTCTTGGGCCGGATTGTGTGCCGAGGTAAACGGAAAAGAAGGGGGAGCTATGTAAATTAATTAAAAAGATAAAATATTCATGGTTCTCGAAATATTTTGACTTCCTCCAGGACAGAACTTTCGAGAATGAAAAAAATTATAGAAAGTAAGATTGCTTGCTGATTCAAAACACTAATTAATTTACCTTACTATAACTACATTTGAAAAAAACTACTAATTTAGTTAAAGTAAACCCTCAGTTTTTAAAGGAAAATTTGATGAAAGAAAGATGAATACATCTAAATTACTTTATGAACTAGTGTCGCCGCATAAATTATGTGCACCCGAGTTTGAATGTTGTTTTATAAGGAACTAAAAGGCATAAGAAAAATCTAATTACACCATTGTTTTTCTCGTTTAATTGTACGTTATAGCATATGAATTTCAAATTTTATTACAGGTTTTAATTATTTTTATCCTAGTTGGAACTAAAAAAGTGCTGGAATTTTATCTAGTTTTCACTGTACATCAATTTTACACCGTTATTCCTCAAAAAAAGTTCATGTATCGTATTTATATTTTAATAAGTGGTTGAGAAGAATGTTTTATAAATTTTATAATTTTAACTTTTTGGCAAAAACAGTTGTTATCAGTTCCCTGAAACGTTGTTTTCTTGGCTTATAGAGGTTTTAAATTTGATTACTTGGTCTTGTTGTAATCCTTATGACATGAATAATTAATATACACTACTTTAATATGTATAAATAAATGCAGTGATTTCATATTAATTAAAATCAATTTAAATTGCTCAATTTATAGTTATTTTAACTGATTTAAATCGATACAAAATCATTTGATTAATCATACACATATGAAAATAATGTATTTTAACTATACATGTCATAAGGATTACAACAAGACCAAGTAATCAAATTTAAAACTTCGATAAGCCAAGAAAACAACGTTTCAGAGAATTGAAAACAACTTTTTTTCCGAGAATTTGAAATTCTAAAGTTGTACCGGGTCTTGGACCGGTACAGTTTCGTTTTTTCGTTGTTGTCTGCCAGGCTGCCTGAGTTTCGCTTTTGCCCGGCGATTTGCGTACTTTGGTAGCCGTTGGCCCAGTTCCGTTTCGTTCCGTGTTCCAGCAGCTTCAGTCCGGTTGGCCTGTCTGGTCAGTTGTCTTGTGCTGCCTGCCAGTTTGTTTTCTTATTAATAAATTAGTTTCGCTCAGCTGCCGAGTTTTATTTTGGACCCTCCAACTGCCACCCGTGATCCCATCGCTCGACTTGTTTTGAGCCATCCCCCGGTTGGCACGCTTCCCAGCTTTGGTGGGGGGATGGGTCTCAATTGGTAGCAGAGCGTGGTTGCCTATAAAAAAAAAAAAAAAAAAAAAAAAAAAAAAAAAAATTTAATTCTCTCTTGGTTGTTGACGGTGGGTGTTTGCCAGTTAGTAGGCCATGGTTGGCCGACCTACCGTCAAGGTGTGTTGGTAATACGTAGAAAAAAAAAAAAAAAAAGAAACAAATAAATAATTATTTAAAAAGAAAAACAATTAAAAACCAAATAAATCATTTAACTTTGTATTAAAAAAAAAAAAAAAAAAAAAAAAAAAAAAAAAAAAAAAAAAAAAAAAAAAAAAACCTAGGCAATCCGCTTGGTTACTTTGTTGAATGGGTTTCATGGGTGGATTGGAGTGGTCGGCAGTGGCTCGGTAGGCTGAGGGTTTAGTTCGTCTTGGACCCTGGAGTTGTCGTTTTTTTGTGTATATTGTTGAGAATTTTGTTTTGCGAGATGGCCTATCTGCAGAATGTTGCGCTCCTAGTCAAGGAGGAATTAATTTTCGAATTGAGGTCGCGGGGTGTGACTCCGGAAGGGGATGTTTTGAATCTCCGGAGGTTGCTGCGGGAGCAGTTGTCCGCGGGTACGGCGGTGGATTGGTCTGACCTATTGGAGGTTGGTGAGGAGTTATTGGTTTGTGAACGTAAGGTGGAAGATTGGGAAGGGGTGTTAGAGGATTTGCAGTTGGAACCTCCAGTAGGTCGTGACCGGGCCTGCCGCCTTGCACGTCTGGGGCATCTGCTTGCCCGTTTAAGGCTGGTCAACCGGGCACCGGGGTTGGAGCCATCTGGAAGGGCGTGGATCTTGGAGAGTGTGGCTAGGCTGGAGGAGATTTTTCAGGCACTCTCCGGGTCCACGACTCCTACGGGTCTGGGTCAGCGGCCTGCTTTTGCGCTTTCGCCTAACGTGTCGAGGCCGCAGGCTGAGACAACGGCTCTCACTGTGCCTGGGGTTCCTTCTGAGCCTGCAGGCGTTTCCGTTGAGGTTGCTCGTGGTTCGGCTCCAGCTGCCGTTCCTACTACTTCTTTGGGTTCACCTGCTCTTCTGCAGCTGAGCTACCACAAGCTGCCTAACCCTCTCACGCCCATGATCCAGAATCTCCCTGTGATAGATGGGATGGATCCTGAGGAGCTTCTTAAGTTTCTGGTGGCCTTTCTCAGACTTAGTGAGATGCCCGGCATGCAGGCTGGGGACTTGCTTCGTCTGGTTTTCCCGTATTGTAGAGGTCCCGTTGGGGAGTTGCTGAGTTCTGTCTTGGCCAGTGATGCCTCGGTGGACTCGTTCCATCGAGAGTTACTTTCGTCATTTCTTCCCATTCGACTCAGGGAGAGGATGGTCATGGACAGATTTTATCGGTCGCAGGGTAGGGGCGAGTCTCTGGCAGCCTATGTCTCTTCAGTCAAGGAAGCTCGTCAAGCGTTGCGCCTCACCCTTTCTGAAGCTGACACCGTTCGTGTCATCCTGGATGGCATTTCTCCCGAAGAACGGTGCAGATTGGTTTTTGCTGGTGTTCCTTCGACTTTTCGGGAGCTGCATCAGCTGTGCATTGTTTCGCGCAGCGTGCAGTTCTCAGACCAGCAAGGGAGGGATTCTGAGAGTCATCGTGCTCTCCCCACCCGTCGACCGGCTATGTCTGTAGGTGTGAGTCAGCCAGTGGAGGGTCGTGGTTCTCGGCCTCCGGTTGTGTGCTTTGCTTGTGGCCAACCTGGTCACATTCGACGTGACTGTCCACGTGCTCGAGGTCGTGGGGCGGGAAACGCTCAGCGCGGGGGGTTGCCTCCACAGTAGCTCCCCGCGTTGTTGCGACTGACCGTGGCCATTTGCCTTTGACACGTGCCCATAGCAGGAGTGTCGGGGATTTTTCGGGCCTTGCTGGCATGGCTTCCCTGGGACTTAGTGCGGTCACCTCGGTGTGTCCTGGCGTTTTTGTTTCTTTTGGTGGTACGGTGTGTCGAGCCCTTCTGGATTCTGGTTCGGCATGCAGTATCATCAGCCTTTCTCTTTTTGAGTCCCTTGACGCCTTAGGACTTGTCAGGCACACCGAGCCTTCTTCTATTACTTGCTGGACGGCATCCCAAACTCCTCTACCCATACTTCTAAAGGCGTCATTACATTTTAAAATTGAAGGATTTTCCTGGAGGTGGGGTTTTCTTGTTGCCAAGGACCTGGCGGTTTCTTGTATCCTAGGGGCAGACTTCATTTCCAAAAGTGGTATGGTGCTTGACCTCCAGAAGCGCCAGATGTTTTTCAAGTTTAATCGGCGAGTTTTGGTGCCTCTAGTAGGTGATTCTGACTGCCCTCCTGCAGTCAGAGAGGTGGGTTGTGAGCCCGAACAACCCAAGGTGGATCAGTTGGTCATCTCCCCCCTGAGCAGGCGGAGGCCATTAGGAGGCTGTGTTTGCGGTTTCCTGATGTGCTTACGCCGGAGCTTGGGGTCACTTCTCTTCTGGAGTATGAGATCCACCTCACCGATTCTCAGCCAGTTAGAAGTCATCCGTACAAACTTGCTCCCCCAAAGATGGAGGTTATGAGGGCTATGATCGAAGATCTTCTGAGCAAGGGTGTGATTGAACCGTCTCGTTCTGCTTATGCCAGTCCAGCTTTTCTTGTGCCCAAGCCTAATGGTAAGTCTAGGCTTGTGATGGATTATCGGAGGCTCAACGCTAAGGTCGCTATTGACTCGGTACCGTGTTATATTTTCTTTTAAATTATTTAATTTTTAAACTTTCACCAAAAGGGGATTATTGTGCTTTTAGTTAATTTAATTCGGAGCTGCCCAGGGATTCCGGCTTACTCCCTGGCCCGGTGGAATCAAGGGATGTGGGGGCTAAATTGCCGGTTTAAATGTTGTGATCCAAAAGTTTTCTAAATTTTCACTTTTATTTGGGGCTTAATATTTGTCTTACGTTTTGGGGTGTCTCAGGCTAAACTGCAGATAGGCCATACACCCTGTAGTTGATTAATTGTTAGATTTTGGTATTTGTAGAGTTTGGGGTATTTATAGCGTTTGTTATAATTGTGTAGTATCTTGGTAAATTTTGTGTCTATTGTTATTTATTTAATTGCAGATTTTATATTGTGGTCTTCTGCCTATTTTATATTGTGGCCTTCTGCCGTTTTTGATTTATTAAATGATGTTTCTTGAAATAAAATTAGTTTTGCTCAGCTGCCGAGTGTTATTTTGACCCTCCAACTGCCACCCGTGATCCCATCGCTCGACTTGTTTTGAGCCATCCCCCCGGTTGGCACGCTTCCCAGCTTTGGTGGGGGGGGGATGGGTCTCAATTGGTAGCAGAGCGTGGTTCCGATCCACGGACCTCTGGGTTATGGGCCCAGAACGCTTCCCAGTCCCAACTCTTTTTCCCAGAACGCTTCCCAGCTGAGCAAAACTAATTTATTACCAAAAAACCACTATTAACATAATCAAATCTTGGGTATTTTAAAAGCTTTTCCCTCGTTAATGAAAAATGATTAAGTCCCCATGGCTGTTTCATAATTCACTGTCCAGGTTTTTAGTTTTAGGCCTAGGCCACACCAAAAGTTCCGCAAACCTTTTTCTTCTTTTTTTTTATATATTTTTTTTTGTTTTCTTATAAATCACCCCCAGCTCAGCCGCCGGGAAAAGATGGAAAGAACTGACCTGAGGACTGAAGACTTCTACCCCCAAAGATGTAGGGCGGGTAGCGGGCAACTCCAGGCTCCGACATGGTCCTCAGGCCAGGCTAGCAGTGGAGAATATCGAAGTTCCCCCGGACGGCGGGCTGAGGGCTGAAAGTCCCACTCAAGGACCCTGGAGTTTTAGTTTGTCTAGCCAAACATGGTAAGGAGGTTCGGCCGAGTAGAACTCTTCTAGAACAAAACTAGACTGAACAGACAGGCCAACCTGACCGAAGCTGCTGGAACACGGAACGAAACGGAACTGGGCCAACGGCTACCAACTACGCGAAACGCAGGGCAAAAACGAATCTCAGGCAGCCTGGCAGACAACGAAAAAAAAACGAAACTGTACCGGTCCAAGACCCGGTACAACTTCCCTCTGCAAACCTCAACACACCCAGGCAGGGGAGAACACTCGGTACCTCAGGGAACCAAGAGAAGACGAAGACCTCCGAAGAGTGGTGCTCCAAGGACGTCCAAGAGAAACTAAGAGGGGAAACCCCTCGAACAGGGAGCAAACTACCCTGACTGTCGGGCCCGACAAGAAAAGAGAGAAAGAAGACTCTCTCAGAACAGCCACCTAGGGCGCAGAGGTGATCAATCTCTTTGCCCCAAGAAACCCCCAGGAACACCAACTCCTGGACCAACCGTTCCCCGGAAAGCCTTAAGCTGGGACACATGGGCTTTCCTAAACACCCTGCCTGACTGGGGATCAACCAGCAGAGCAGTCACCGGTGACAAAAACCTGTCGATGCGGTGGGGACCAGACCACCGATAGCACAACTTTGCAGCTCTTCGTTCCGCGGCCGAACTGACCGGGTGAGCCTGACAAAGAACCAGATCTCCAACCTGAAAAGGGTTAGGAGTACGACCCTTATCATACCTCCTCCTTACTCTCTCTCTAGCACGTAGCAGGTTGCGCCGAGCAGCCCGCCACGTGGACACTACGTCAGTGGCACCTGGCGTAGGTAGAAGATCCTCTAGCCTCCACAAGTTGGACAAAGGATTGTTAGGAGGGTAGCCATGTAGAATTTCGAAGGGAGTGGCATTGTGACTCTCATGCTTGGAAGAATTAAAAGCAAGCTGGAGCCAAGAGAGACTCTCATCCCAGGTGTTCTGCTTCTCAGCATGGAAGGTAATAAGGGCAGACCGAAGATTGCGGTTGAACCGCTCTGCATGAGAAGGCTGTGGGTAATAAGGAGAGGTAGTCACATGCCTGATACCATTGCCAAAACAGAACCTACGAAACTCATGGGAGGTAAACTGGCTACCGTTGTCGGACACAAGAGTGGAAGGCACACCAAAGTGCTGGAAGAGTTGGGACTGGAGAGCACGGATGGTGAGCTTAGCCGTGGCACTCCGAAGTGGGAAAAGCAAAACGAACTTCGAGAAAGCATCCACACAAACAAGTAGGTAGGAGCTACCTGACTTGCTACGGGGAAAAGGACCCACGTAGTCGATGAACACCTTCTCAAAAGGACGCTCGGCCACCTCAGAAGATAACAACCCTAACCTTGCATTCTGACTAGGCTTGCTGAGAGAGCACAGGTGACAAGCCCGCACTCTGCCAGCAACATCCCGGTCCATGCCCTTCCAGATGAAGTACCTACGAATCTTAGCGATGGTCTTATGAATGCCAAGATGACCGCCCACAAGAGAAGAGTGATAATATTGAAAGACCATCGGTACTAGATGACTAGGCAGCACTACACGGGGTTCACCCCTCTGTCGAGGACGGCAACAGAGTACCCCTTTGGACAGAAAATAGGGAGGGTGGGCACCTCCCTCTTGAAGCTCACCTAAGATGACTGACAGCTCGGGATCTTTCTGCTGATGGGACAGTAGGTCGTCAAAAGCCAGAGGAAAATCCAGAAGAACAGCACCACACTGAGCAACAGCCTCAGCCGGTGGATCACTGGGTTCGTGGTACATGCGGGAAAGAGCATCCGCGATGACATTCTGGGTACCCCTAAGATGTTGAACTCGGAACTTAAAAGCAGAAATTTTGACCACCCAGCGACCAATTTTCCCGAGCTGTCGGGGATAGGCAAGAAGCCAAGACAGTGCCTGATTGTCCGTCTCCAGCAAGAACTCAGCGTGTTCCAAGAAACGCCGAAACTTGTCCGTACCAAAGACAACCGCCAGACACTCTAACTCATAGATGGAAGAAGCTTTCTTTTCCTGGTGAGACAACGTCCTCGAAGCAAAAGCGATGGGCTGCCTGACCCCATCAAACTCCTGAGAAAGAACAGCAGCAATGGCGGAGGAGGAGGCATCAGTCTGAAGAATAAATTCTCTGCTGAAATCAGGCATACGCAGGACAGGAGGTTGCATGATAGCCTCCTTGAGAGCATCAAAGGCAGTCTGCTGAGCTTGGCCCCACACAAAAGGGACACCTTTCTTTCGCAGCTCGTTCAACGGGGCAGCAAGCTCGGCCACGTTAGGGATGAAGCGACGGTAAAAATTCACCATCCCCACAAAACGGGCAATCCCCTTGGCATCTCTGGGAGGAGGAAAATCCCGAATGCCCTGGGTCCTCGCAGGATCTATGCAGACGCCTCGAGAAGAGATAAGATGACCCAGAAAAGAAATCTCAGGACGAGCAAAAGTGACTTTCTCCGGATTGACGGTAAGGCCAGCTGATTTGAGGCGACTAAGAACTTCCTCCAGATGTTGCATGTGTTCCCCGAAAGTCTCACTGTAGACAAGAAGATCGTCCAGGTAATTGAAAACAAACTTGAACTTCACATCATGGAAGATGGAATCAAGCAGACGAGTAAGAGTCTGGGCACCCACAGCAAGACCCATAGGAACCCTAGTGAACTGATAGAGATTCCAGGGAACACAGAAGCTAGTCATGGGCCGTGATTCCTTCTTCAATGGAATCTGATGGTAGGCCTGGTTCAAATCGAAAACACTGAAAAACTTAGCCTTACCGAACCAATCAAACGCAGAATGCAAATCAGGCAGAGGTACCGAGTCAATAGCGACCTTAGCGTTGAGCCTCCGATAATCCATCACAAGCCTAGACTTACCATTAGGCTTGGGCACAAGAAAAGCTGGACTGGCATAAGCAGAACGAGACGGTTCAATCACACCCTTGCTCAGAAGATCCTCTATCATAGCCCTCATAACCTCCATCTTTGGGGGAGCAAGTTTGTACGGATGACTTCTAACTGGCTGAGAATCGGTGAGGTGGATCTCATACTCCAGAAGCGAAGTGACCCCAAGCTCAGCCGTAAGCACATCAGGAAACCGCAAACACAGCCTCCTAATGGCCTCCGCCTGCTCAGGGGGGAGATGACCAACTGGATCCACCTTGGGTTGTTCGGGCTCACAACCCACCTCTCTGACTGCAGGAGGGCAGTCAGAATCACCTACTAGAGGCACCAAAACTCGCCGATTAAACTTGAAAAACATCTGGCGCTTCTGGAGGTCAAGCACCATACCACTCTTAGAAATAAAGTCTGCCCCTAGGATACAAGAAACCGCCAGGTCCTTGGCAACAAGAAAACCCCACCTCCAGGAAAATCCTTCAATTTTAAAATGTAATGACGCCTTTAGAAGTATGGGTAGAGGAGTTTGGGATGCCGTCCAGCAAGTAATAGAAGAAGGCTCGGTGTGCCTGACAAGTCCTAAGGCGTCAAGGGACTCAAAAAGAGAAAGGCTGATGATACTGCATGCCGAACCAGAATCCAGAAGGGCTCGACACACCGTACCACCAAAAGAAACAAAAACGCCAGGACACACTGAGGTGACCACACTAAGTCCCAGGGAAGCCATGCCAGCAAGGCCCGAAAAATCCCCGACACTCCTGCTATGGGCACGTGTCAAAGGCAAATGGCCACGGTCAGTCGCAACAACGCGGGGAGCTACTGTGGAGGCAACCCCCCGCGCTGAGCGTTTCCCGCCCCACGACCTCGAGCACGTGGACAGTCACGTCGAATGTGACCAGGTTGGCCACAAGCAAAACACACAACAGGAGGCCGAGAACCACGACCTTTTTTTTTTTTTTTTTTTTTTTTTTTTTTTTTTTTTTTTTTTTTTTTTTTTTTTTTTTTACGTATAAATCACCCCCAGCTCAGCCGCCGGGAAAAGATGGAAAGAACTGACCTGAGGACTGAAGACTTCTACCCCCAAAGATGTAGGGCGGGTAGCGGGCAACTCCAGGCTCCGACATGGTCCTCAGGCCAGGCTAGCAGTGGAGAATATCGAAGTTCCCCCGGACGGCGGGCTGAGGGCTGAAAGTCCCACTCAAGGACCCTGGAGTTTTAGTTTGTCTAGCCAAACATGGTAAGGAGGTTCGGCCGAGTAGAACTCTTCTAGAACAAAACTAGACTGAACAGACAGGCCAACCTGACCGAAGCTGCTGGAACACGGAACGAAACGGAACTGGGCCAACGGCTACCAACTACGCGAAACGCAGGGCAAAAACGAATCTCAGGCAGCCTGGCAGACAACGAAAAAAAAAACGAAACTGTACCGGTCCAAGACCCGGTACAACCTCCCTCTGCAAACCTCAACACACCCAGGCAGGGGAGCAAACTCGGTACCTCAGGGAACCCAGAGAAGACGAAGACGACCGTCAGGGTAGTTTGCTCCCTGTTCGAGGGGTTTCCCCTCTTAGTTTCTCTTGGACGTCCTAGGAGCACCACTCTTCGGAGGTCTTCGTCTTCTCTGGGTTCCCTGAGGTACCGAGTTTGCTCCCCTGCCTGGGTGTGTTGAGGTTTGCAGAGGGAGGTTGTACCGGGTCTTGGACCGGTACAGTTTCGTTTTTTTTTTCGTTGTCTGCCAGGCTGCCTGAGATTCGTTTTTGCCCTGCGTTTCGCGTAGTTGGTAGCCGTTGGCCCAGTTCCGTTTCGTTCCGTGTTCCAGCAGCTTCGGTCAGGTTGGCCTGTCTGTTCAGTCTAGTTTTGTTCTAGAAGAGTTCTACTCGGCCGAACCTCCTTACCATGTTTGGCTAGACAAACTAAAACTCCAGGGTCCTTGAGTGGGACTTTCAGCCCTCAGCCCGCCGTCCGGGGGAACTTCGATATTCTCCACTGCTAGCCTGGCCTGAGGACCATGTCGGAGCCTGGAGTTGCCCGCTACCCGCCCTACATCTTTGGGGGTAGAAGTCTTCAGTCCTCAGGTCAGTTCTTTCCATCTTTTCCCGGCGGCTGAGCTGGGGGTGATTTATAAGAAAACAAAAAAAAATATATAAAAAAAAAAGAAGAAAAAGGTTTGCGGAACTTTTGGTGTGGCCTAGGCCTAAAACTAAAAACCTGGACAGTGAATTATGAAACAGCCATGGGGACTTAATCATTTTTCATTAACGAGGGAAAAGCTTTTAAAATACCCAAGATTTGTTTGATGTTAATATTTATTTTATTTATATTTATTGTTATTTATTTTTAATTAGTTTAGATTCCTTGTTATTAATAAATTAGTTTCGCTCAGCTGCCGAGTTTTATTTTGGACCCTCCAACTGCCACCCGTGATCCCATCGCTCGACTTGTTTTGAGCCATCCCCCGGTTGGCACGCTTCCCAGCTTTGGTGGGGGGATGGGTCTCAATTTTATCCACCTACTAAAACGTAAGTGTTCATTTTGTAAGTTTTAATATCTAAACACCCTTTTGGTGAAAATACTTTTGTTTAAATAATATTAATCGTTCTTACTTGTGTTTTCAGAGTTTTGTTAAATTTATATTCTTTGTCTAGATGTTTTAACCTAGGTTCGAGCCATGTGCTCATTGTTACCTTTTTGACTTTAATTGCTTTATTATCTCTGGTTTCATATTTAATAGTAGTTCTGTATAATGTTTTGTTGAGCCTTTTTAAGTTGCAGTTACCGATTTA
>JAQJVL010007347.1:0-24381 GCA_035578905.1 Stictocephala bisonia | reverse complement strand
GACCCACCCGCCCGCCCATACACGTACAATGGTAATGCCGGTAGTGGTATTGACCCACCCACCCACCCATACACGTACAGTGGTATTGACCCACCCACCCACGCATACATGTACAGTAGTATTGACCCACCCACCCACCCATACTAGTACAGTGGATATTGACCGAACCGCCCACCCATACATGTAGAGAGGTATTGAAATTCCGAAATCCTTAACGAGCAACAATCGTAACAACTTTTAGTGTACATGTAACCCACCCACCCATACACGCACATTGGCATTAACCCACCCGCCCACCCATACACGCACATTTGTATTGACCCACCCGCCCACCCATTTACGCACATTGGTATTGACCCACCCGCCCACCCATACACGCACATTGGTATTGACCCACCCATACACGCACATTGGTATTGACCCACCCGCCCACCCTTACACGCACATTGGTATTGACCCACCCACCCACCCATACACGTTCATTGGTATTGAATAAATAATAATAAATAAATATTTAAATAAATAAATAAATAATAAATAAATAACGTATACCCACCCGTCCACCCATACACGTACAGTGGTAATGACCCACCCGCCCACCCATACACGTACAGTGGTATTGACCCACCCGCCCACCCATTCACGTACAGTGGTAATGACCCACCCGCCCGCCCATACACGTACAGTGGTATTGACCCACCCGCCCACCCATACACGTACAGTGGTATTGACCCACCCGCCTACCCATACACGTACAGTGGTAGTGACCCACCCGCCCACCCATACACGTACAGTGGTAAAGGTAGTTTTAACATAATATAATAATATATAAATATAAGTATAATATAAATAATTATATAAATAAGATACCCACCTTATTTATATTTATATTATTATATAACCCACCTGCCCACCCATATACGTACAATGTTAACCCACCCGCCCACCCATACACGTACAGTGGTATTGACCCACCCGCCCACCCATACACGTACAGTGGTATTGACCCACCCACCCACCCATACACGTACAGTGTTATTGACCCACCCGCCCACCCATACACGTACAGTGTTATTGTACAATGGTAGTACCATTGTACGTGTATGGGAGGGCGGGTGGGTTAGTACCATTGTACGTGTATGGGAGGGCGGGTGGGTTAGTACCACTGTACGTGTATGGGCGGGTGGGTGGGTTTGGTTAGGTTAGGTGAGCCAATATCACTGTACGTGTACGGGTGGGTGGGTGGGTCAATATCACTGTATGTGTACGGGTGGGCGGGTGGGTCAATGTCACTGTACGTGTATGGGTGGATACTACGTGTAAGGTTAGTATCCACCAAGCATGCGTGGTTAAACTTGTTTCTGGTTTGAAGTCACTCTTCTAGTGACAAAATTTTAGAGTTTTTTGATTTCTGTTTAAATCTTTGTAAGTAAAGGAAAAATGTTTCAAGTCACTAAAAGCTGGTTATTTCTTTTGGTTCCAGATCTCCCGGAGGCAATTTTAAGGCAATTTTGTGTGGAAACAGCTTCCTTTCCACCTCAAATGGCCCGAGTCACTTCCGAGCCATTCCCGCATCGAACTTCTGAAGTTTGTTGCTCTGGGAATGATTTCGGCGAAGCACTAGTGTACCTGTCCTGAAATCAGTTTCTTCAGGCTCATCATTATTCTCCGCCTCTCTCCTTGAACGAATTTCTGCCTGACGATTCATGCGTTGAATCTTGATTTGATTTTCATCATTCCAGGCAGCAGGATCCACCGGTTCCTCTTCTCGTCCGTGGATGATATTCCAATCACCGGTTCTTTTTATAGGCCATCCAAGAAAGAGTTCCGCCGGGGAGAAGCCTGTGACGCGGTTTACCCGCTGTCTGATGGCCAGAAGAGACTCATGCAGGTGTTGGTCCCATTTGGTATGTTCTTTGTCAAACAAATGAACCCTGAACATATTCTTGAGTTCCTGATTCCTCCTTTCCGTGGGGTTTGCCTGTGGATGGTAGATGGGCGTAGTCCAGTGCTCAATGCCCCATTCAGCTAGAGTTTGCAGCCACTGTCTTGATGTAAATTGGCTGCCATTATCCGTCAGGAGACATCGTGGGTAACCATAACGGCTGAAGACTTCTGTGCGCAGAATCTGCAGGATCCGTCCCGATGTTGCTTCTGGAATGGCAAATGCTTCCACCCACCTGGTGAAAAGGTCTGTCACCACCAAGATCCCAGTTTTGCCCCGTGATGTTCTGGGGTACGGGCCCATCAGATCAAGAGCAAGAACTTCCCAGGGTTGGTTTGGTCGACGTCCTCTCATGCTTGTATTCGCCTTCTGGTTGTTAGCCTTAGTATAAGCGCAGATGGTACAGGATTGAACGTAGTTTTGATGTCCCGATGCATGTGCAACCAGAAGAAACGTCACCGAATTGATGTGTATGTTTCTTCTTGCCCAGGATGACCGGCTTCAGAACTGTCGTGGTATTTCTGGTATTCCGATCATTCAATACATACCATGTCTGCGCTTGATCCCCTCTTGCCTGTAGAGCCTGCTCACCCAGCAATTACTTGCGAAGTACCTACTCAGATGCTGTTCAGATTCTAGACAGACTGTCTATTACTTCTCACGTTGCAATCATGAGGTAATTTTCTCAAGTCTACATTACTTATTGGGACCCGTCACGTTTCATATTCCCGATGCTGTACACCACTTCAATCTCCTTGTCAGTAACATTCACAGTGCAGTAATCAATATAACACTCCTCACTGGCTGCACCAGCTATCCATGCTAGTTTTCTCCCGTCTTAAGACGACTGGTGGTTGAAAAGAAGATCGCCTACAGGAAGTATAAAACATCTCTGCATTCTGGTGACTACTGTCAGTTTCGACGCCTGCGGGTGATTTGCAAGGAAATGACTACAATCTGTTACGAAAACTATGTTGCCCGTGTCAATAATGCCATTCCAAACAATATTACATCCTTTTGGAGTTTTGTCAAGAATATGAAGAAGTCCTCACAAGCGGTTGAATCTTACTTCCTAAACAATGAATCTGCCTCTTCTCCTACCGAAATTTGCAACTTATTTGCTGATCATTTCTCTTCAGTGTTTGCGTCATCTGACTCTCCCGTTCCTGAATATCAATACAACTCGACAACTAACCTTCTTTCCTGTGCTCTGTTCGTTGAATTGGTTGAACTGAAGTTGTCGTCCTTGGATCCGTACAAGGGTGCTGGACCTGATGAGATACCACCCTCCGTCCTGAAGTATTGCAGCGTTTTGCTTGCTCCCCATCTCATCGTGATACTCAATTGTCTGCTGCAGGTTGGAATTTTTCCTGATGTGCTGAAATCAAGTTTTGTAGTACCAATCCAAAAATCATCCGATGTAGTAAACGTGCGTAACTATAGGCCAAACATACTGTCATGTTTGGGTAAAGTTTTTAAGTCCTCCGTAATCGACCAAATTAGTTTTGCCTGCAAGGATGTTATAACCCCAGTACAACATGGATTTATGTCAGGAAAGTCTGTTACTACAAACCTTATACTGTTCGAGGAGTATATCTTGTCCACCTTCGCCAAGGACCTTTAAGTCGACAGTATATACATTGATTTTTTGAAGGCTTTCAACACGGTTAGCCATGTACATCTTCTGGCCAAGTTGGAGGCGTATGGTGTTTCTGGCAACGTTCTTCGATGGCGAGGTCTTACCTCGCAAATCGAACATTCACTGTCAAGTTTTCTGGAGCTATTTCAAGGACCCTTTTTAGCCACTTCGGGGGTCCCACAAGGGAATCACCTCGGCCCTTTCCTTTTTACCATCTATCTGAACGATATTACCGAGTGCATGGATGTGGATTGTCTTCTTTTTGCTGATTATATGAAAGTTTTTTCGACTGTGTCTTCCCTGAATGACTGTGATAAGAATTCAGCGTTGTCTTGGAATAATTGAGGACTGGTGCGCTCGGTGACATTGTCAGCAGAGGGACTCGTGCCCTGGGGCTTCTTATCAGAATGGCTAGAACTGGGTTGAGTGTCAATGCGTTGAAGTTGCTTTATATTGCCCTGGTGAGGTCTATATTGGAGTTTGCCAGCGTTGTGTGGTCCTCATACCAGATTGGACACATTCAGCGTCTCCAGAAAGTGCAGGACCGCTTTCTGCGTGTGGTGGGAGTGAACCTTGGTTTCAACTATGGCACTGTACCGCCGGCACGGATTGGGACTCTCTTGGGCTTGGACTCTCTGTGAGCTAGAAGGCAGCTGCTTGATGTGTCGTTCCTGTACAAACTGCTCAGGGCTGAAATTATTTGCCCTGAACTTCTAAGCTCCATTGACATCAGAGTGCCTAGATGAACACGCTCACTGGACCTATTTTGCCATCGATCCCATCCGACCA
This sequence comes from Stictocephala bisonia, assembly GCA_035578905.1. NCBI lineage: Eukaryota > Metazoa > Arthropoda > Insecta > Hemiptera > Membracidae > Stictocephala > Stictocephala bisonia. The sequence continues at coordinate 20,008 of JAQJVL010007347.1, read as the reverse complement.
ATTACATGTCATGTAGTGCTGTTCCTCGCCTTCATCGACTTGGAAACCTCGTCTGTCCCGATCACGACTTCTTCCATGACAGTAGTCAACATCTTAAGGTTTTTCTCCCCTTGGAAATCTTGGACGATGTCTGAAGCGACGCTGTTCGTCAGGGAAGAATAATCAACTTGAACGTATATTGTTAAGTAATTTAATTATTGTTGATGTTTCTTTTTTTTTTTGTCATTTAAACTAATTTGTAACTGATATTTATTATATATATATATATATTCATTCATACATAATTTATCTGTATTGTTTTTGTTAGTGTATCAATTACTGTTGGGAATTAATTGTTATTTTCTCAGATATATATTATTGTTATATTCTCACATAAATATCTGTTGTTTTCTTATAGCGTTGCTATACTGTTGAAAAAATTACCTGTTATCTCTGTAAATATACTATGATAACTAATTTTAGGATTTATAGTTTCGATTGGTTCCTTGTTTGAGTATTATGGTAGAACAGTTGAAGTATTTATATTGTTATTAGTTGTTATATGGTATATAGGTACTGTTGTTTGTATTATTATCTTAAATGGACATGTTGCGAAGCACATGTTTAAGTGATGTAAATATTGCTATATAACAATTTTGATATATTGCATTTTCTCAAATTTATTTTCAGTTAAACCAATGTTTGCAGATTACGCAAAATATGTATGTATAAAAACTGTTAGATTTTTTTTTTTTTTTTTTTTTTTTTTTTTGACAAGATGACTTAATACAAGCTGTTTATTTTAAGTCATTTTGGTTTATGTTTGTAACTCTTTGTAAATTGGCGTTTGCCGTTAATAAATAAATAAAAAACATTTGTTTACATTTAATCACATGTTATTCTCAATACTCCAAACATATGAACATTATTTAGATCATCTTGTAATCAAAATCTATCTACTATTCGGGAAATATGATAAGATTCGTCTGATTTAACGTACTTACATAGATAATTAATCATCATTAAAAATAAATGAGGTCCTAAATTAGAGCCCTGTGGCACACCAGATTGTACTAAAAATGTAGAAGATTGAAACCCCTTATAAAATAAAAATTATTTACTAAATAAGAACGGAAGAAATATATTAAACTGTCTGATAATCAATAGTAGTGTAATTTTTTTCAGTAAAATCAAATGATCCACTTTATCAAAGGCCTTAGCCAGATCAAGATATAATAAATTAGTATTAATTGATCGCCCTTAATAAAACAAAAACTTGAATACTTTGGTATTATTTGCATTTACCTCCTCTCCCCCTTTAAAATTTGGCCACAAAACCTGTCTTAATAATGTGCAAATATGGAGGAGATTCATCTATCTTTTTGGTATGAGAATGGGGCAGCATTACCTAATTAGAAGTTAACATACACCAGATGAAAAACTTTCTTCGACTTTCCTTATTGCACGTTGAGTTTTACTTCTACATTCATTTGTAAGACCTCGATAGTAGATATATGGGCGAATGAGTGTGATGAATCAAAATGAACGAGTGCAGTCATTGTTAATCAGGTTGACTGATCCTTAGAAAGAGCGATTTATTAATATCCTCCTAATAGCCAGGACAACTAAGGAACCACCTACAGCTTTACGTGGAATCCGAATAACGTATTATTGGTCTGAAGTTCAGCTAACTGACAAGTCTAGAACCCTAGAAGTTCAGAAAACTGACAAGGGAAGAGAACCCTTCCCTTCTGTTGAGTAGGGAAGGGTTCTCTTCCCTACTCAACATCTGAACCTTGACTACCAACCAACATGGACACCCCAGCCTTCTCTAGTAGTGTCCACGTCGATGGCTAACATTGAGTGGATACCGTGTTGCTATTAAAATGACCTATCATAGAACTCATCGCCATAGATCTTCTATTATACCATAGAAGCATAGACTTTCTATTATACCTATAATACTATAATAATAATGATATAACCATAGAAATAGAAGGTCTATGAAGAAATTATATGATATAACACTGTATTGCTGTTAAATATATAATAGCTTGATTATTTGTTACTCATTGAACTTTTGTCAAGAGCCTCTTTGTCAAGTAATGATAATTACCAATGCCATCTGCAATGCCGATCTGGCTAAGAATGGAATAAAATTGAAGTTCATTATTCTTGAAATCCTTGTAATTTTGAGATATACAGGACGTAGTTGCGATGTGTGTCGTAATAATTTTATTTTCTTTCCATTGAAATTCGTATTTGCCATGGTTTATGAAGTGTAAGTGAATGAAGATTTGGGAAATGTTATGTTTGGCTTAAGATTAAATTTATTTCCTGACTAATTGTTTCCTAGTGGTGGTAATCTGACAGCTATGATTTCGTGTCTACATATTTAGCCTTACTTGACTTGAAATTAACCTTGCAGACGATGCTGGTGTGGATTATTAAACCTAAAACTTACAACTCAATCTTGTTTAAGTGTGTTTGTTTTTGACAAAAGATTTATTTGTTCCACTCGATTAGTCACTTAGTGAACCTATTTTCTACAGTGTGTGAGTTATTTGAACGATTATTTAAGATGGGTGATGATTCTCCAGCTCAAATACTTATGAAGAAAGGTAGAAGAGGAGCAGCAGCTCATGTTCATGCTGACTGTGCCAACAACACATCTTCTGCAATATTAGGAGACATTCTGGATATTCTACTTAATCCTGGGAAGGCGATTGATGAGTGGGAAACATTAGACTGGATGAGGTGGCTGATGGCTGGTGGAAGGACACCGGACGAATTTTCCTCAATCGGTAAGAAGGCCTCTAGCAATTTTATGTTTTAATATCAACTGTACATTTGAGTATTAATCTTGCACGGCATAACTGCTTGGCCTGCTTGACAATTCTGGCCGTTGGACGTAGCCTATGAGAAATAATACAACATAAATATTTTAGAACAGAGGAAGTTAAAACTAAAAAAGTTAACATGAACTTTGGATAAACTATGTCTAGGCCCTACCTAATTACTGTATTTGCTTTTGTACAAGGCCTGTCCACACTCAATGCAATGTTGTTTAGCACAGTTGTAGATTTGGTGTAGGCCTAGGTTTCTCAATTTTAAATTTTATTCCTGGACGATTAGCCTATTTTATAGAAAGTAGGACTAGGGATCATGCCTAGAACATATTGTGTTAAAGAACCCTTTTGCTTAAGGTATAAAATTAGTACAGTAGGCATGAATTATTCCCTGCTGAAGAGCACTACTATATCAGATGTTATTCGGGCTCTTTATATTTCAGATATGTTTTTATGTTCTCAAGACGGAGTGAGTTAATTTCTCTGGATTGGTTGTTCTTTCCATTCTTGAACTGTAGGTAGGCCTAGGTCTTCCAACTTTTGTTCTAATAGCTGGCAAATATTGGGTAAAGTGAATAAAACTTTTGTAAATAAAGTAAATTCTATGTAGTCTTTTCTAGGTAGTTTTAGCATACTCTCAAAATGAGTTGAATAAGATTGTTCTAAAACTAGGTTGAAAATTCTAGGGCTATCCGGAAATGTATTAGTATCCTATATCCTATACTTCACATGAAGAGATAGATGATCATGTTGACGAAGTAGGCAAAGATATTGCAATTTTGTACTGTGCAAATCGTTAGTAGGCTAAATACTCAGTTGTCCTAGACAAACCTAAAATACCATCTATAATGCAACAAAAAGTACAGTATTTTCTTTATTGGATAAAAAGTGGTCACTCCACTCTAAAAACCTGAAAAATATGAGCTCTATTAATGTTCAGTGAAATTTAATATATTTCTCTAAAACTTTATTTATTAGATTTTATTAACAGTGTATGTGCCATGTCGTTCTGATCGGCACGGCAACTGTATTTTCAAAGTAGTGACTTGTCGGCCTATCGGAATGACAACTAAGTGTGAATACAAGGTATTAAAAAAGTACCTTTATTATTAACTATCATACTGTATTTTCAAAGTAGTGACTTGTCGGCCTATCGGAATGACAACTAAGTGTGAATACAAGGTATTTAAAAAAGTACCTTTATTATTAACTATCACACTGTATTTTCAAAGTAGTGACTTGTCGGCCTATCAGAATGACAACTAAGTGTGAATACAAGGTATTTAAAAAAGTACCTTTATTATTAACTATCACAACCTATCGGGTAGGCCTAACCTATTAACGTTTTTAACAAATTATATCTAAAGTCAACAGAGAAATATTTTTCTTTCCACTTAGTTTCAAGCTTACCTTATTGCTAAGTAACAAATTTAAATCCACTAATTTTTGTCGTTCCGATTGGTACTACAGCACAGTGTCACTATTCCACTAGTCCGCAGCTAGTTTGAAAAGTAATAAAAACAACTATTGGTTAGTTATTGTTGTTACATTTATTTATCAAACTATCTAAACACCTGATTTTAGAATAAAATTAACGCTAAGCAAGTTTTGCAAGTGACTGGCGTAACAAGACACTTAGCACAGTATGTTGTTATTCGTGTTATATTTTTGTTCTTTTTTTCTGTTATGTGTTGATGCTATACGTGTAGCTTATTTTACATGCCGTTCTCAGATGTCTCTTGTTTTTTCCAACTCTAAAAACCTGTTTAATGAGTTGAGTTAGTGATGTCCTGTTTGTTTTACTGGAGGAAGTAGACCAATCTGGAAGCTCCATTAGGTTCATGCAGATGTCTTCCTTGATATCAGTTATGGATGACTAAAATACAACCTTATGAAGTGCGGGAAACCTGTATTATTCGTCATTGAAGCTGAAAAAAGAGAATTTCTTAGTCGGCTGATCAGCCCGACATGTCATTTTACAATACATTTTTGGTAATGTAGAATGACATGTCGGGCCGATCGGCCGATATTTAAAACACATATAAATAAAAAGTAATGTTAGATATTTGATCTGGTATCTATTTTATATGTGCATACCAAAAATCATATATACAATTACGAAAATTTTTATATATATATATACATATATTTATATTTATAATATGACGAATAAAGGTTGGAACTTCAGGATATGTTGCCCCGATACTGCCTTGGCACTTAACGTGTTAACTAAGAAATTATTAGGTACTGTATGTAAGCTATCCATGTGTACCTGAATTTATGAAATAGAGCAATATCTGAACAAAAATTCCTTTTAATGTCTGGAGAACCTTTTTAGAAACAGATTAGAAAACTTCTAGATGCAATTTAGGTATTTTTGTGCAAAAATATATATTTAGAATATTAAAATACTTGGCATGGCTTGTAATCCATGATAATACCTTTGTCAATGATGAATTGCTATGAATATGGAAAATAAACAGATTCAGTAGTATTTTGACTTTCTGATGGGAGACAGGGCTCCACTTCGGATCTCCTCCCATTCCTTAGAGAAACACTCAGAAGTAAAAAAAATCAGTGTTTTTATTCTCAAACATAAGTAACTGCTTGCAATCACCGACTCTGTTGCATTGAAGATAGAGTCCTCTTCCTTTCATGGACTTGCATAAATATAACCATGGCTGCAACTAATTAAAAACCTAGCATGTCCTAAGTTACGATAAATAATTCTTATAGATCAAAATAGTTTCCAAATTTGTATTCAGCGCAAAAAAAAAAAAACATCAAAATAAAAAAAGATTTTAAATATATCATTAAAATTAACAGAAATATGTAAAAAATACTAAAAGTTATGACATTTAAAAAAAATTTTTTGGTAAAATATTGTGATTTCTGAGGAATAAAAAGCTTATCTCGTAAAAAAGTAGTCTATTCTTGACCTATTTCAGGCTAATTTTTCCAGTTTTATCTGGTGGCAAGAAACTGTATAAATACCCTCTTTTTACTAAATATTAATAAGTTAGGCTCTATTTAAAGTCCCAAAAATGTACTATCAAAGTTTAAAAAGATTTGATATTGACTAAGTAATACTAAAGAGTTACCTCCAAATTTGTTCAGTTTAGCTTTATCTTTGTTCTTTATAAATATTCTCTGTTAGATTTATTGATGTTAGGGCCTATTTGTTGTTTTATATTCATGGTTATAAATTGGCCCTTCACTCTTGGAATGATATAAAATTAAATTCAATTAATTAACTACAATAACTGAATTGTAAAACTTCTTCCACAGATTTCTATGTTGCCAATAGGTTAACCTAATGGACGAGGTGAATAAAAACTAGTATTTTCTTAAACTAAGCTTTTTTCAAGTATTTTTTATGACTCAGATGAATACACTTTAAGAATAAACTACCCCCTAATAAATACTAGGATGATCTGAATGGTTAGAATATTCTAAGTTTTGCAGGTAAATAAACACTATAATTTACTAGCCAAGGTTAGAATATCTTACTAATTATATAAAAATCTAATGGTGTCTGTGTGTGTGCGTGTTACTCAATCATGCAAAACTACTGAACCCATTCATCTGAAATGTTGCATGTACATTCTTAAGGTTTCTGGTTAACACATAGATCTATCTTTATTTTGAAATTCCATCAGGAAACCACCCCAAGGGTTCTAAGAAGTATCAATGCAACCCCCATGGCAATACCAATTTTACAATTAATTGTTTGTGATAGTTCAACAATCAGCTGTTTGAACAAATAACAAATTATATATTTGAAATAAATACTGGACCAAACCTAACCACAACGACGGTAACTAGAAAAGACGAGACTGCGCAGTAGACTGTTACGTCACATAGGTGAAATCACTAGGGTGTCTGTGCACTGTGGCGTAAAATGTCGATGCTGGTGCAAAAGCTGTTTCCAAATTAAGCCATTCTAGAGAGGGAGCTATGGTAGTCTTAGGCTAGAATCTAGTAATGCATCCCAAAAGTGTTTTGAGAACAAGTACCAGGAGGTTTGCGAATGCCCACCTTTAGCTAACAGCAGTCAATAAGTCCATTTAGTATTTATGTAGGAAAACGACATCACTAATGTTGGTGAGCTTGCTGTACATTGAATGGGACATCCTGATCTGACCCCTATAAACATTAGGAATTTCTTTAGAATAGTCTTTAGCTGTTTAATGGGGCCTAGAGGTAAGGAGACCAAACAGCTGGGTTATTTTAGCAGCTGAACATTGAGGAAACACTTTTAAGTTTGAGTATGGTGAGGCTATTGAGGCAACAAGTAGATTGGACTAGAAACCTCCAAATCTGGGTTGCTCTTCTTCACACATTCTCAACAAAAAACTATCGTTCAATTTCAGTAGACCCAATTTTTCAACAATGGTCTCTTCATCAATTAAATTAATTTATTTGCCAAGAATCAAAACTTATACTGTTCAAGCAATGTGCAAGTCTACATAGGCATCGTCAATCATATAAAATGTTCTATTATCTATATTAAGATACATCTAAACATTGCAATATCAACATAAAATACATTACACAAAGTTTCATGATTTGATTACATATCAATCATATATAGGCCCATATATTGTATTACCGGTATAAAATCCAAAAATGATATACTCACTCATCACGAAATCTGTGGAACCACTGAACGGACTTAAATGAAACATGGCGGGAAGTTAGCTTTTGTGTTATGAAAACTTACTAAGAAAGGATTTCTCGAAATTCTCACTAATGGATAGAAACTGTCCCTAATGTGTTCTTTTTTCTATATGAGCAACATTGGCATTGATATAATTTACTAATTTATTTCAAACAGCTGATACATAAAACATAAACATGACAAAAAAAGCTTGGCTAATTTGGTTTTCATTATGAAATGTTTTAAAGTAATTTTACTAACTCGTGACTTGATTGCACTACTTATCATCCCCCTAAAGTAGAATTAGAGGGTTTTCTATACTATTAAACTTGCTGCCGGAGAATGGTATTAAGCTGAGCTTTTACATTAACGTGTTGGTTTATAGATAACCACGGAGGGAAGTTTATGCAAGCATACAAGACCACCCTGTTACGAAGTAAGGGCTGTTGGCTAGCTAGTATATTATTCAAACCCAGATAAAAATTAAGAAAACAAATATACAGTAACCAAACTATACCTTCTTTCAATAACAGCATGAACGTAAAAGTACTAGATTACCGTAGGCCTAATAAATTATTTAAATTTTGTCCATTTATTAACTAAGAATAAAAAATCTTAATACAAAATCTATACAGTCTTTACAGGCATCGTCATTTATAATATACATTACATACAATACTTGATATTCTAATTTTAATATGCGGGAACAGCAAGAAAATTATCTTTCTTGAATCAAACTAGAGGATGTCATCCTCCAGACTGTTAATTAAATGAGACCTACTAAAGGGGTTTTAGTTTTTATATAGCCTAGTTACTGAGTGAAACACATCATTTCCTCCTCTGGAAACTTAGAAAACTATAATCACCTACTACTGTGCAATCCAAAATGTTTGTTGGCATTAAAGAGAGTCTTATGCTTGTATATTTTATATGGAGTTTCCGCACTCCTAGATGACCTGCTAACATTGTACAACGTTACTTGTACAATCTGGTTGTTTTAATTTCTCACACAGAACTTGTTCACACAGAATATCAAAAAGTTTTTTGTTTAATAATAATAATAATAATAGATGTCTTTATTTGCAAATAATAATTATTTACAAAAGGGTGAATTTAGGGAAACTAGGCCCTTTGTTACAATTAACCCTAAAACAAAATACAAAGCAATACAAAAGACAAAAGGAAAAATAATAATAACTGTAATTTATCACAAAAATATTTGGTTTTGGTAATAAGTTTGTACTACTAAAGAGACTAATAATAAAATACATTCTAACCAATACCTACTGTAATTAAAATGAAAAGAGAAGAATAATATTTTAATTTAACATAAAAGTAAAGAAAACAGAAAAAGATTTGTTTATGTACATATATTTTTATTGGAAAATAATAAAAAGGAAGAAAGTATAATTAAATCATAAACTGAAGTATTGATTAAATCCGTACCATTCACTCACAGAAACATACAATTCTGACCATCCGACAATAGCATGCCCCGCATACTAATCTTTCAGCGTGACCACAAAACCAGTTCGGTCAATGGATTGTTTGATATAAGTGGGAAGGGAATTCCCGGTAAGGCAAGCGGTAACAATGAATTACTTATTGTAAGCTACGGTGTGATGATGAGGAATTCTTAGCATTGTTGAGGATGATGACCTTCCCGTGTACTTCTTTCGGAAATAAATTCAAACATATCAGCTAAATATTTAGGCTTATTGCTATGTAGCACTAAAAAAGTGTGTTTAATATTTTTAATGATCTCATATCGGCTAATTTAATTAATTGAATTTTGAACATAAAATTGTGTAATTTGATCAAATTTACTAAGATTAAAAACAATTCGGATACAATAATTTTGACAATTTTGCAATTTATTAGCCAGCGGTACATTCATGTCATTGACAACAGAGCTACAGTAAAAGAAATGTGGAAAAACTAAGGTCTTAATCATTATTAGTTTTATACGTTCAGGTAGGAAATGTTTATGTTGATATAGTGAGTGCAGAATGGAAAAAACTTTCTTACAAGTGTCAATAACAGTATCGTTCTAAGTTAGGTTATTGTTAACAGTTTTTCTTAAGTTCTTAAATTTGTCGTATTATGGTAGTATTATTCCATTAACTTGTAGTAAGGTATAATATTAAAGTTAATACACGAGTAAAGATTTGAGTGGGTCACTATAATAGGTTTAGTTTTGTTTTCGTTTAGTTTAAGTCCATGTCTTTCAGCCCAAGTCACTAATCTGTTAATGTCCATAGTGACATTATTTATATTGTAATGTAAGTTATTCAAACAAGAATGTGCGAAAATTTGTAAGTCATCAGCATACATGTGATGTCTACAGAAATGAGATACAGAGTCAATGTTGTTCACATACAAGGAAAATAGTAATATGCTAACAATCCAATACTATTAAATAACTTTCAAACGAGTATAGTAAGGGTCCAAAGATTGAACCCTGAGGAACACAACACGTAACAGTTTTAAAGTCTAATATAGTATTGTCAACACGAACACACTGTCGCTGATCACAAAGATATGATCTAACCCAGTCGACAGACTTGTCAGAAAAGCCTAATGCCCTTATTTTTTCCAACACCAGAATAATCAAAAAATCGATTGAAAATCTCTTAATCTTAGCAACCTTGAAAAAAAATAGAAAAACCCAAATAGAACAGGACAGGAAATTTAGTACTGTATTCCTATTACTGGCGATATGACAAACAAGGAAAAGTCTTCACTACCTCCATCTTATCGTTGCAGTTTTCACAAAACAATGGTTGCATTGTCAGCTTTCATACACATCTTTGGTTTTTATTCCACTTAGACAAAACGTAGCTTTTGCTGTCTAAATGCTATGTTTTAGCTGATACAATTTGTCCTTGCTAACTAAACGTACAATTGCATGTAAACCCCCCTTTACTTACCAAGGAACTACTGAAATACAACCAGTCTTCTAAAACCAGAGAAAGGTGCCTTGGCACCAAAAGTTTGTTTATTGTATTGTACATTTTAACTTGTTTCTTTTTACATGCTCATGGACTTATTTCCTCTGGTAAGTTTGGTGATGTGTTATACTCCTATTATATCAATTCGAGGCTCTAAAACCTAAACTCAAATATAAAAAGTGGAAGATCTCCCACTACAAATCTAAGTCCAGTCTGTGTTGCATTTTTGGCGCTATTGAGAGCATTTACCACATGTTCTATAGTTTTTGCTTCCATACAATTTGAAACATTTATTCACACTTTTTAATCCTTTAGTCATATCAGCACCATTCTTATATGATCTTTATTAAATCATGTCTATCAAACATATATAAAATATTGTTGGAGGAAATTAGATAACTTAGGTTATTTATTTAATCTTGTATATTTAACACAAACATGTATTGCATGCAACTGTTAGTATTTATTTCATGAACAAGAAGATTGTAATTGGATATTAATAATTGTATAATTTTTAAGATAACCATCTTACTTGTAATTATTTTCAATGTATGTATTTGGTTCTGTTTTCTATTGTAAACATTTCCTTCCATTAAGTGTAATACTCAATTTTATATTGAAAAATTGACAATATTAAATACATTATGAAAGCTAAGACATAAAAGTCAATGACATAAATAACAGTCGGAAGCAAAATTAGTTACTCGGGATAGCAGAGTTGGCAGCACCAGCTGGCACTTTAGTGGCCAGCATTTAATGGCCACAAGCCAGAGCACTTGTATCAATAACTTTTTTAGTAAATTGAAAAAAATAATATTGTGACTAAATGGATAACTTGTTTTGTTATTTGAGCGTATTTTCAAATATACAAATAGTGTATTACAGTTCTGAAAAACCATTGGAGGATTGGGGCTCCATTTATTTGTTTTTTAACTTGAGACTGTTAAGATATACATATTTTTATTTTAAATCAGTAAATGGTGGGGTGTAAACCTATATCGAATTCACTTGCAAAACTAGAACATATGGCAGTTTTGTATTAAATTCATACTCAAACATGTAAATACCTTTTTTTTTTGTTTAAGAGTTAAATAATTATACTAATCGTATGTTAACAAGCTGAACCAACCAAGTATTTTAAAAGTATAAATAGGGTTATAGAAATACATTAAGTTACCACAATATAGACAGGTTATACATAAAATAAAAATTTTTGAAGTTTTGTTTCAATTGCTTGTAATGAACCAGTGTAGAAGGTAATCTCAAACATTTGTGGCAACAGTTCGCAGATATGACAATGCGACTACGTGTGGTCTTGTCTGGACAGCCAACTTTGTGGCATATCGATGTCGCACCTGTGGCATCTCCCCTTGCATGTCTTTATGTGCTGAGTGCTTCCAAAAAGGCGATCATGACGGACATGACTTCAACATGTTCCGCAGCCAGGCTGGGGGTGCATGTGACTGTGGAGATACTTCTGTTATGAAGGAAACTGGGTGAGTAATATAGACATGAATAAAGAAAGGAAGTCTAAGAAACTAAATCATAGAGTTTAACGAAAATTGACTTACTTACTATTGAGATATAGGTCCATATTAAATCAGAAATAAAGCAATCCCATTTTTCAAATAAACTAAAAATAGAAGTAATAACTAAATTGCATTTTGTTTAGACTCTACCTTCTTTTGTAATTTATCTTTGAAGGTGATAACAATTAAATTATTTGTAATAATATTTACAGTCAGGATTATTGTATCAAGTTTGTTGGCTATCACAGAAAACATGTTTCAGCAGTTGTTTAGTTTATAAAACATGTTGACCCTTTCCTGCAGGAATTATTTGCTGTCCTAATTTTTATAGGCTAAATATTAATTTGCATGTTCTTTGCATGCATTAATTATACCTTCAGTTATTTTAAAGTCCATTAAAATTTAAAATTTTTTATATATCCTGTATTCCTATAGTCAACATTTAAAAAATTACAGCCAGTTTAAATAACGAAGAAGAAGAAAAACAATTCCTCCTCCTCTTATTACTGTATCAGCAAATTTGCATAATAGGTTTTTTTTTAAACTGTGCTACTACAATAGAAATAGACAATAGACAATATCTTTATTACATGATCATTAAGAACAGTAATGCGTCAAATTTGTGATAGTTACAATGCAAAAATGAGAGATGAACAGTGAATACAAGTAATGAAAAATAAGTACAATTTTTTGTCAGTGCCATGAACTCTTCCATAGTATAGACTGGGTGGTTGATTAGATAGTCTTATAGCTTCTTCTGTAAGGTCTTCCCCTTTAGAGTTTGTATGTTCTGGGGTAGCATGTTCCAAAGTTTCCGGCCGATGTAGGATGTTTTCTTCTCATATAAGCTTGTACGATGATGTGGTAGTACATATTCAGCTGTGTGGCGTGTGTTGTATACGTGGGCCTCTCCCATTCTTCGAAAACTTAATTTATCCACATGGAGTATGACCTCTTGAATGTATATGGCGGTGACAGTGAGAATTCCTATTGATTGAAATGCTTCTCTGCAGCTGTGGAGTGGTGGGAGCTCGGCTAGTACTCGAATGGCCTTTTTTTGAAGGAGGAGGAGTCTGGCTAGGTTGTTTTTTGATGACCCGCCCCACACAAAAAGCCCATATCTGAGGTGTGATTCTTTTATAGCGTGGTATGCTGTTTTTGCGGCTTCTACTCCTCCTATCTGCATAATCCGTCTCACGACATACACTCCCGTGCTCACCTTTCTGCAAAGCCCGTTCACATGTTCATTCCAAGAAAGATTGTTATCCAGTATTACACCAAGGAACCGTACATGGCTGTCTACTTGGATGTTTGGTATGTTTATTGCTTGTTCTTTCCTCTTGCTAAAATTAATCTGTACTGTTTTAGTGGGGTTTACGGCAAGGTTGTTTGCTTTGCAGTATCTTATAGCAGATTTTAGGATTTTGGATGCACTTGAGGAGAGTTCTGTAGCTGTATTGCTGTTTATTACTAGTGTTGAATCGTCGGCATACATAAGGCAGTTAGTGTTAGTATTTGAACCTTGGACATAGTCTGGGAAATCATTGGTAAAGAGTATGAAGATAACTGGGCCCAGGACTGATCCTTGCGGAACACCTCTTTTCACTGGTAGCAGTGTGGAATGGGTAGTAGTTGTCACGTTATTTATTGTATGCTTTATTTCCGCCAGTTGAGATCGTCCAGAGAGGTAGCTTAGAAACCACTTGTTTGCAGGCCCTCTTATTCCTAAGTGTTCAAGTTTTGTTGTAACAAGATTATGTCCAAGGCAATCAAAGGCCTTGCTGTAGTCTAAAAAGAGGGCAGAGACAAACTGCTCATCATCTATTTTATCAATTATATGCTCGACAAGACTAGTGATGGCAGTAGTTGTTGATTTTCCGCGTAGGAACCCATGTTGGGACTTGGTGATTAAGTTCTGCTGTCTCAGATGAGGCATAAGTCTGTTTAGTACTATTTTTTCAAGCACTTTGGAGAAAGTAGGTACCAAAGATATTGGGCGATAGTTTTTTACATCTGTGTGTGATCCTTTTTTGTGTTTAGGATATACTTTTGATACTTTAAGAGCTGTTGGGAATTGGCCGTGTTGAAAAGATTTGTTGATGATAGTTACCAAGGGTGTTATGAGCTCATCTGCGCAGTGTTTGACTAGTTTTGAAGAGTATTCATCCACTCCACTTGATGATTTTGTTTTCAGGGAGTCAATAACAGTTTTTACCTCGGTTTTGTTTGTAGGAGTCAGTATAAGGGGGTGTGTGGCAGAACTTTTTACGTATGTGTTTATTTCTTTGTCTTGGTCTTCGTTTTATGGGGGTCGTATTGTTGCTTGAGTGTCAGTTCAGCAATCTGGGTAAAGTATATGTTAAATTGTTCTGCGATTTGTGTTGGCCTGTTCTCTTTCCCAGTATTTGTTTCTATTTGGAGCTCTGCGGTATCAACTTTGTTTCCTTTCCTCTCATTATTTATTATGTCCCATAATGCCTTAGTTTTGTTATCAGCCCTTAAGACATGATTTGCACTAGCGTTTTGTTTTAAGGTTTTCAGTTTTATGTCATAGTCCTTCTTTATTCTATGCATTATGTTTTTATCCAATAGGGTTCCAGTCATGTTGTAGATATTTAGCGCCTTAATGTAGGCATTTTTTAGGACTTGCACCTCATGGTCATAACTTTTTTTTCCCTGGTTTTAACTTTTGTTTTCTTTACAGGACAGGCAATGTTGAGTGCTGTTTGAGTAATTGCTTGAAAAGTGGAAAATGCTGTATCTGCATCGGGAGCTTGGAGTACACTTTCCCAGTTTTTTATAGACAGAAGGCCTTTTAGTTGATCCAGGTTCTGTTGTTTCAGTTGTCTTTTCATGACGAATTTTTTCTGGGCTTTGTATGTAGTGCAACTGTTTATATGCAGAGCTTGAGCAGTGTGATCCGAGAGGCCAGTCTGTAAGATGAGTGCGTCTATCTCTGATTCTTGCAGGTTGGTACATATGAAATCTATTGAAGTGGATTTATTGTGGGTAATGCGTGTAGCTGGTAAAGGAAGTCTTTTGAGGCTATGTGAGGATAGTTCTGCCTCGAGGTTGTTATTTGCCCAATCTGTTTTTAGACCATCTATGTTTATGTCGCCCATCAGCACAGTAAGCTTACCGTAGATTTTTTTGTGTTCAAGAATGTTTGAGAGACTCTCTATACACTGCCTAGCATTGGTTTGAGGTGATCTGTAGAGTCCTAACACATAGAGTGTCATGTCTCTCAGGGAGATCCTTATCATTGCCATCTCGCACACAAAGTCCTCACAGAGCCCTGTTATTTTTATGGGTTCAATGTGTTTAGCTAGCGTATCGACAGCGACAGTCTGTGGTGTACCCGGCAGTATGCAGCCACAAGGGAGTATCCTTGGACTGTGGTGTTTTCTAGTTCTTGCGAGTTTAGTCCGTGTTCTGTCAGGATCAGTATATGTGGGTTTGTGTCTTTGACGAAGTGGTTCAAGTTACTTAACTTGTTTCTCAGCCCCCTTATGTTTTGGTGTAGAATTATGATTTGTTGGTCTGCATTTGGCTTTTTGTCATAAGGCTTGAATTTATTGGGGAATTTGTTAAATAGATGGTGATCCCCTATTTAAGACTGATCCCCTCAAATTCTATGGACAGACACCATCTATTTAACGTGGACCCTTCCATAATACCATTGACCAGTGTCTATAAAGTTGCACATAAAAGTATCAGCTGTAAAAGGATTCACTAAGAATCCTTAGCCACAGTATACGAGCTTACTACTTCATTTCATACATAAGGATAACATTTAGTGTCATTGTGTTCACTACTTATTTATATAATACAGTGGAACCTTGATAGCAAGAACCACGTAGCACAAAATCCTCGATAGCATGAATTTTTTCAAATTCCCTTGAACCTCCATAGAACTCTATGTTAACATAACCTTTATAACACGAATGTTACGGACCAGCTACCTCAATAAAATGAATTTTATTCTATTTTCAAGACAACGAGAGCACAAAATCAAAACCGCCGTAGCATGAATATCAATAGCCAAACACCTCTATACCATGAATTTGACCTCTATAAGACGAATTCCCGCGGTCAAAACCTCAGTAAGACGAAGGAATATTTCCATTTTATCCATGTTGAAACAGGAAGCCTACTTGGTGGGACTATTGGTACAATAGCGAACTGGAATTATACAGTACCTATGAGTGTAGATTTGTATCTGAGCTTATGTACAGTAGTTGGTTTGTTGTGCAGTGCCGTTCAGTGCAATCTATTATGGCGAGCGTTCTCAAAGGAAAGGAATTATTTTTGCACTCACAGCAATAACCCTAGGTATTGATAATTTTATTCCATTACATATATTTTACGGGTATTACTTTCAATTATTAAAATGCTTCATATGGATATGTGGTTTTGTTTCATTTGTCTTTATTGTTCCATCATAATATACTGTAATACTGCAGTACTGTATTTCAATTCCAAACATGGCTTTTGTTTATTATAGAACTATTGAAATATTTTTGCCCATTACAAAATTAATTATTAGCCTACTCAGTACATTGATTAGGTTAATTCGATCTAGGTACATAGTGCCGTAATCAAACTAACAATAAACAATTAATTTCCAACCTCTATACAACAAATTTTGCCCGTTTTAACCTCACTACCACAAACCTCAATAGCACAAATATTTTTCAATCCCCTTCAGATTTGTTGTACGAGGTTACACTGTACTAAACTCATATCTTGACGATTGGCATCTTAAGAATAAATAAAAATAAAATAAACATTAACCAGAATTTTTGTATAACCACCAATCTATATTGGGTCGCCAAAACAGCTGCGTCTGCTACTGCTATTAACTTCTCCAGGCATGAGATGTCACCAAGCCATCTGTTTCAAGCCAGATGAATCATCTTCATTAATCTTTTGATCTGTTGTAGTTACTGTTTTTTTTTAATTTTTTATTTTGGATATTAATTGTGGAATATTAAATCTTCAAACTTTTATTAAAGTTGTATAATTGAAAAATGTAAAGATTTATAAGAAACTAGCTGAACCCGGCGGACGTTGTCTCGCCTTTCATTTTTCATTGACATACCAAAATAAAGCAATAAAAAGAATTATAGAAAAAACCATTATTTATTAAATGAGTGCAAGAGGGTAAACAATATTTTTGGTCTTCTATTTGGTGTATAAATGTAAAGGTTTTTTGTAGTGTGTGCTACACTATCAAGGTGAAATGTAGAACTACAATAAATCAAAACATATACAGTACTGTTGTTGTGAGAACTTCAATCTGCTTATGGCATGTGAAACGACATTAAACCACACAGTCATATGTTTTTTGTAAACAATTCTGATTCTCCATTTGAATAACATGGGATCTTTAGGAGCCCGTGGGGCGGGACCCTGTGGACGGATCTGCATCAAACTTCACAGAAACCATCTCGGGAGTATACAGGACAACATCCTAAAGTTTCATGGCGATCGGTTGGATGGTTTGGCAGCGCATAAACTTCAAACATATATATATATATATATATATATATACAAACATCCTCTTTTATAAATATAGATTAATTTAACTTAAATTAAATTGAGTTTAATTTAATTTAATTGCTTGATCAACAATGATTGGAGCATAAAACAAAATATATTGCTAAGATTGAAAAAAAAATCTTTTCATTTCATCAGTACCTCATACTTTAATTCTATGAATTGATGTTAAATAAAAAAAAAGCAGGAACAGATTATCCAGTATATAAGATATTCTTCCTGTTTTAGATTTTGTGATAGACATGGGCCTCAAGCACAAGTCAACAAGCCATGTGTTCCATCTGATTTAATGTGTACCTCAGAGGCCATCATGCCACGACTAATCCTACGGCTGATTCAACATCTCAGAGAAAACAGGTATGTTAGGTCTTCATTTGGCATATAGTACATGTACCATGCTCCTAACATATGTATGCATGTTTACTCAAACTGCAGTATAATTATCAAGAATTAAAAACTACTAATTCGCTTGTTTCAATTAAATATTATCTGTTTTTTATAGCCTTAATATTTTATTTTAAAAATTGCATTCGAAACTTGTAAAATTTGTAATTTTCTACAAATGATTAGAAATAAAAGACTACTAATAATACAGTACAAACTTGTTTGTCTGGCTTTGCTTTATCTCATTTGGCATATAGTACATGTACCATGCTCCTAACATATGTATGCATGTTTACTCAAACTGCAGTATAGTTATCAAGAATTAAAAACTACTAATTCGCTTGTTTCAATTAAATATTATCTGTTTTTTATAGCCTTAATATTTTATTTTAAAAATTGCATTCGAAACTTGTAAAATTTGTAATTTTCTACAAATGATTAGAAATAAAAGACTACTAATAATACAGTACAAACTTGTTTGTCTGGCTTTGCTTTATCTAACTGTCCGTGTATCCGGCTTAACTACATACCAAAATAATTTTTTAAGAGATACGCGGGGCAATACAAATCTCTATTATGAGTGTTTGATTTTTGTATCTTGCATATTACATGCGCTGTTCTTTTAAATTGTGCATTACTGGTTGTCAGAGTGGAGCAGCTGCAAGAGTCCATTTCTATATGGGGAAGTGGGGAAGTCCATTTCATTATGTACACACCTATTGTCATAATTATCAATTTTGTTTACTATGTCAGAGTGAAACACTTTCGTTCCTTTATAGAATATAGTTAGTTTACATACTTTAAAAATCATCAAAATTATACGGTATAACAATTTTTTATCTAAATACTGTACAGTAATGTAACATGTAATGTTATGTTAATATTGTGATGTTTTAAATGAGTAAAGCAGTTATTTTTTAAAACATATCTTACGAAACACAATATTTCAATAATATGTAGTCAGGCACGTTTGTTTCGCCAAAATCCGCTGTGCCTTTGTGATTTGCAGTGCATGCATTTGTAGGCGCGCCTCTATGACCATCCAGTATAAGTTATTGAATCTGTCTTTTGTTTAGAAAACCAAGTTTTTTTACTTATATTTTATCCGGCTTGACCTACTGCCATATTAGGCCATATAACCGAGGTTGTACTGTAACAATGTTTATTTTTCATAAGAATGTATTCATACAACATCGACAAGAACAAAATCACAATATGGCTGTTAAGTGATTTCCCAAAGGAGAAAAAGATAATATCAGTATGTTTTTTGTGGGTATTACATGTGTAAATAGTAGGTGTGTGCGAAAAAATGATTCAATACAGAACTAGTGAAATTGTTGATGCATCGAAAGTATCTTGATGCATCGAAAGTATCTTGATGCATCGATATCATTATGATGTACCAGCAATTTTGATGTCTCAGAATTATCCTGGTGTGCAAATATTACGAATTAGAAAATAAAAAATGTCTTTTTAATCTTTGAACTGGAACATGGCTCAATTTTAGCTGTATTGCTCCTTTACACTCTTAACCTTAACATAATTTATACTCTACTGGAAATGGAAATACTTACCAGTTGTAATGGTATGTTTTTTTGTTTCCAAAGCTAAATAAACACGACTAAATTCAGCAATTTAGTTGTGTTTAAATTACAACTCTGTCGTCACATGGCTATATTTTGCAGTTAAGCACTTTTCTGTTATTAACCTTTATTATAACTTATTTATTAACGATTCAGCATGATTTATATACCACTTGAATTGGAAATAATTGCTCTATAACAGGAAAAAAATAAATGGTTTGTCAAATTTTTCTTTTATGTTGAAGGATACGATATTCTGTCAGATAATTTATTCCATCATCTAATTCCTAAGCTGACAGCCTATGGACAGTTTTTATATTTGATTCACTTATTTTTATAAAGCATGATGTTGTGTAAATTTTAGTACTTATTAGAAGTGATTACCTAATAGTACAGTGGTATTGGTACAGACACATATGGTGGTATTGGTGGTAAGAAATCTCACACGACTTGTGGGAATGTTGGTTGTAATGGAGTGGTTCTCTAAGAAGTGGTTCAACAAGTCTCTAGGGTC
>JAQJVL010007346.1:0-24412 GCA_035578905.1 Stictocephala bisonia | reverse complement strand
TATTAGCCTAAATGTCATTGTTATCTAGTTACAGAAATTATGTAATTTTCTAGAGATCAATAGAGCATGCATAACATTATTCGATATTTACCTGACTGTGACAGTTAATTATGTGTGCATGTTTTGATAACATGTATATGATTTTAATATACTGTATTTCCTTTCTATGATGTCTGTAAGTGTAAGTAGCCTAAGTAGTTTGGTGTTGGGCCTACTGAACCTTTTGTCACTAAATTTGCTAGATATCAGCGATTCAACTTATCCATTGTATGAACACTTTTACCACACATGTCAAAGTTAAATATAGTTTTGGCATTGAATGAAATGTCGCTATTTTTACTCTTAAAATTTATACACTTACCTTTCAAAAACATAAATATGTGTTGTCACATAAACCACAATACGCCAAATGAACTACGATAATTCGGAAAATAAATCGTCTTTGTTCTGTTTGTGTGGGAGATTTCCAATTGCACCGGGGTCAGGGATCGGCCCCAAACTGATGTGTCCAGTTGCACCGGAGCCCCTTTTGGGGGGTGTTCCAATTGCACCAGAGGCCCTTGTTTATGACATGAGCCGGGAAAGTCCAACCAGGCCGGATTCCTAGTACAGTAACCCCAAGCTGACCGTGCCAAATTCCACACCCTTTGTTATGACATGAGTCATGAGTCGGTTAGGTTAGGTTAGGTTAGGTTAGGTTAGGTTAGGTTAGGTTAGGTTAGGTTAGATGTTAGTGTTGCCACGGATAAACACAAAATTAAACATTAAATACATAGTTACCATATTTATTAGTTAGAACCTGCTATGGTCTACCATTAGTATGTGCCACGAAACATCGGCAAGTGTTTGATAGAATATTCCATTGCGAAATTGTTAAACACTTATAAACTATGTTTGAAGAAATGTAGTGGGGTGGGGAAGGAAGGGGCCTTCCAATTGCACCGGCTCCGGCGGTCGAAGGAATTTGCAGCGGGGATAAGTGAGGTGGGTAGATTTTGACCACCGGTGCATCTGGACACTTTTCGGACGGAGGAATGTTTTGACCCGTGGAAATTCCTTTGACCGCCGGTGCAACTGGATATCAGCCGTTTGTGTGCGTGCGTGCGTGTGTGTGCGTGCGTGTGCGAGTGCGCGTGTGCATGTGCGTGCGCGTGCGTGCGTGTGCGCGTGCGTGCGTGTGTATTTTCTATATGAATATACAGGGTGGAATCAAGTTTGTGTTTAAAAACATGTTTGTTGATGTTATGGTAAAAGTGATAAAAATACGTAATTAAGACGTTCTGTTTCAAAAACTAGGTCTATGTGTTGAGGCTATTTCTTATACTGTTTACGTAGTTTTGCACTTTGGTCGATACAACTTAAATATCTCGGTTGGTTTTACCACGTTTTCAAATTTTAAAGCCTTTATTTAGTTCTTCATAACATTTTCAAAAATAAATATTCCATTATTCCGGCGACTTTGAGCCTGGGTTAGAGATGGTGCTGGTTCAAATGCGGCCTGACATGACAGATTTATCAGTAATATTCACCTTCCACTGTACTGGCTCGTCCCCTTACTTTGTTTGATTAAATTCCACGCACAGATCAATAGTCTATGGGGAATGGGGAGAGTAAGGTTATGAAAGAAACAGGCCTCTCCTTTTTTAAAAAGAATTTACAATAACATATCTGTTTATAGGGGCGCACCGCTATTACGCAATAAAATTCAGGTAGTCACCGATATTGCACACTTAGTTTAAAGGCCGCCCCGCCTCACCAATATCAATGAATACGTGTATTCATTGCCAATATTGTGCACCTACCCTTCCAAGAACTCTTTAGGGTGGTTAAGCAAAGGTGGAAATGAATAACAACTGGTCTGTCAACACGCTTTTACTGGCGCTAAACTCGGAGAGTTCTTGTAAACTAAACATTTAGTGATTATCAAATCACATCGACATACGACTGATTTATTTATTTAGCTGCTCAATCTTCTTTTCAGAAAGTCCCTTCTCTTACAAGTTCTAGTTCGGATTTCGTTGACTTCGTTAGTATTTAGCCACACATATGTGTCTGCTTGCATGAATTTTTGACATCTTAAAAATATATAACTTTGAGTGCAGTTAATCATTCCACACAAAAAATACACACACATTATGTGACATGAAATTGTTTGTATTCACTACCAATAAATTATTTATTCGTAGGAAGTTCAGCGTATTTAAATAAATGTCATCATATTTAAATAAACCATACACAACTATAATTTTAAAATACTATAATTTTTAAAGACTAACTAAAAATATTAATCCCAAACATTGTACTTTATTATTATATCTAAGAGTATGCAGACGAATATTAGTTCTGTTTCCAACGGAAAGTATTGTGCGAGCTCATACTCATGCTCGTTATTGTAGTGTAAGCAGAGAGGGGTGAAAATACATACGGCCAAATAGAACACGGGCTGTATTCGTCATCCCTCAACAAACCAAGGAAGAGTTTAAAGTTGGGGTAACACTGTTCTAAAATTGAACCTGTCTGGAGCGTACGAAAGGCACAAGTGACAAATGCCAGAGCTATTACGGTGGACGCTGAGGAATCTGCTTGGGTCAAGTGCACAATAGCGGCGAGGAGGTTGGGGAACCGTTTTGGGGATTAAGGGTTGGTGCGCAATATCGCCAATGACTAAAGATAGAATCAATTTTATCTGTAGTCATTGATATCGGTGCACCGGTTTATAGTTGTAGCTCAAAGTTTTAGTTTGGAAAATGTTGGAAAACACATGAAGCACGTTCACTATAACTGATTTAGTTTTCTCAGCAGCTTGGCAAATTATAAAAAAAATAGAAAACGATTTAATTAGGTTTAAAATGATATCCAATTAACTCGGTTTTGTTATCACTAAATTTCAATAATATGCTTCTGTTTTTTTTCAAAAAATTTAAATAACTACACGATCATTTAAATACAACGAATATAAATGATGGAAAACGTTCCAACTAATAAAATAAAGAAGTTAATGGAAACATAATCTGCTGATTAAAATAAACTAGTCAGTGTATTTTATGAAAATAAAAACATGAATATACTGATATATATTACATTTATAAATGTATTTTGTGATGAAAATGCTTTACTTTTAAAATCAGAGACAGACTCATGTCTTCTTCATTCACACCACAACATTCCGAGTTCTTATTTATTCCCAAGACCCAAAAGCTATTCGATGCAGTCGTGGCATCCGGACGTAAGCACAGTTTATATTTGGACCGTACTACCTTGTTAGTTGGCTGATGAAGTTGCAGGTCCAGGACCTCTAAGGAACCTTGACAATGGCGTCGGCGACAGACGTGAGCTCTTGGCATCCGGACGTTGGTACAGATTATTGAGACGTTTTTTATACGTCCTAATTTATAAATAATTAATCACTATGTGGGTTTTACAAATAAGCAACACGATATACTAAACAATTACTAAATTTATTGAATATATAAAATTAACTTATTATAATTAAATGGATTAATTCCTTAACTTAAACTATTGTGAAAAGTACAATTTACTATTAGGCCTACTGTTACATTTAAACTAATTTATAATTACAATCTTAGATGGCATCAATAAATGGCAATCAATTACAACTACTAATTGTAAAGTGACTTTACTAACTTCCCTTCTTTTAATTACAATGCCTAGCTCTATAAAGTGGCTTTCCTAGATTCTCTACTATTATTTACAATTACTAATTATAAAGTGACTTTACTAGATTCCCTACTACCTACAGTCCAATGCTAACAGTTCACTCACAGTTTCTTCAGTGTCCCTTCAGAAGTCGTCCACAAGTACCGCACTGCTCCTTCGTTGATCCCCACAACGAACCACTCACCGGTAACTTCTCCGTAGACCACTTCACTATACACGGACACTTCACTCGCACTGCAGAACTGTCGCCGCAAACACCCGGGCTGTAGGCTCTAGACTCACTGACTGACTGACTGACTGACTGACTGACTGACAGACTGACTGACTGACTGACTGACTGACTAGCGCTGGTATCCGGGCCGTATATATCACCTGCAGGTCTCCATCTAGAAGCTTCTTGAATTCCCCTGCGCCCGAAGTTCCATGACAGAGCTGGCTCGTCAACCTAGAACCTTCTAGAAGTCCATTGAAGAGGTAAGGGGCGTTCATGCGTAAGCCATTGTGCCCCAAAGGTTGTAAACAAGCAGGGCAGGTGGTCAGCAACCCATCCATTACTTCCGCATCACCGGTTCCCAGGATAGAGGCCACTCTAGATGTCACATTATATTTGGACCGTACTACAGATCTTGTTAGTTGGCTGACGAAGTTGCAGGTCCAGGACCTCTAAGGAACCTTAACAATGGCGTCGGCGACAGACGTGGGCTCTTGGCATCCGGACATTGGTACAGATTATATTTGGACCGTACTACCTTGTTAGTTGGCTGACGAAGTTGCAGGTCCAGGACCTCTAAGGAACCTTCACAATGGCGTCGGCGACAGACGTGGGCTCTTGGCATCCGGACGTTGGTACAGATTATATTTGGACCGTACTGCCTTGTTAGTTGACTGACAAAGTTGCAGGTCCAGGATCTGTAAGGAACCTTCACAATGGCGTCGGCGACAGACGTGGGCTCTTGGCATCCGGACGTTGGTGCAGATTTTATTTGGACCGTACTGCCTTGTAAGTTGGCTGATGAAGGTGCAGATCCAGGATCTCTAAGGAACCTTGACAATGTCGCCGGCGACAGACGTGGGCTCTTGGCATCCGGACGTACAGTACAATGGCATTGATCCACCCGCCCACCCATACACGTAAAATGGCATTGACCCACCCACCCGCCCATACACGTACAATGGCATTGACCCACCCACCCGCCCATACACGTACAATGGGATTGACCCACCCCATACACTGTTGATTGACCCGCCCGCCCATACACGTAGAATTGCATTGACCCACACACCCACCCATACACGTACAATGACATTGACCCACCCACCCACCCATACACGTACAGTGGTATTGACCCACCCACCCGCATATACACTACAATGGCGCGCACACACACAAAAACACACACACACACAAACACACACGCGCGCGCGCGCACACTGGGCTCTTGGCATCCGGACGTTGGTACAGATTATATTTGGGCCGTACTACCATTGATTTTACTATACATAGAAGATAGTTCCATCCAATGTTAAATTTTGAGGCACGGAATATGGGAGCGACCGTGCTGCAACCTGTCGTCAATCAAGTTAAAGAGGTCGAAATTGCCTCCAATTTCGACTGTTCGGTTGCACAACCTGGGAGCAGTAAAGGAAACTAATCACTCCATCCCATTCTCTCATTCTCTGCTCGTCCGGACTGTCGCCACTGCACCTGTCTACTGTCGCCGATTGGCCTTGATAGTGGGTCAAAGTGGGATATTATTCCTTGCTGTGCTATGTCTTGCACGGAAAGAAATCGCGATCTTTTATTTAGGCCTTAAGGGTTTGTGAATATGAAAAATGTTAGGGGACATTTTTTTGTTATTTTATCAATGTAAATAACAGTGTGCTACAGACGTTTAGTTAACACATTATGCATTATCTAAAATGATGTAAATACTACGTATTGTAAGTTTATTGATATTTTAAGTAATTGTATATTTAGAAGTAGCAAGAAAAATGGTGGTAGTTCTAAATTGTTAAAGGCTAAGTTGTTAAGTCCCCGAATAACACCAACATTTTATATAAGCATATACCAAACATTTTATATAAATTTGAGAGACGTAAAAAATTATATAAAATTTCTACGAAAAGACCATATGACAGTTTTTCAAAATTATTTTGCAAAATGTACTAATGAATTAAATAATGTGATCAATTTTACAAAAAAATAATTATTATTCAACATTTATTAGAAAACTGTAAAGGTGATGTATCTGAGCAGTGGAAGGTAATAAATAACTTGACAAGTGGGTTTTCAAAGAAAATAGTTGAGCTAATTGAATTGCCAAACGGCGAAGTTATGAGTGAGCCTTCCGTCATTGATAAGATAAACAATCACCTTATCACAATCCAGTCTAGCCGTCCAGACGTTGTACATTCCAATACCCTTCCACCTTTACGTACTTACTATCAATATTCGTTCCTTATAACTCCAACAGATTTAAATGAAATTAAGAGTATTGTTAAGCTTTTAAAAAATAAAAAATTAACTGGCTCTGACCAAATTAACGTACATTTACTGAAAAATATAATTGATGAGATTGTTATCTGTATTCTCTAGTCTAAGGTTTTTGAAAAAACAATGATTAAAAGACTCCATAGTTATTTATCGAAGTTAAATTTTCTTAATCCACGTCAATTCGGTTTTGTCAAAGGAAAGTAATCTGAGGATGCGTTATTAGAAGTATCAGAAATAATTTATAACAATTTAATTATTCATTAACTTATCATCTGTCATATAGTTCACATTTAATACTAGAATTAACCCTTTATATTATTGAAATCATTATTCATTTTTTATCAAGTAATTAAAGCTTCTTGTCAATATTGCATTGTATAATTATTGCTGTATTTTTAACTATAAATGAATATTCCTTTTTGTTTAAAAGTAAATTGAACTATTTGTCATAATAAATACCACAAATTAAAATCTGCTTCCGGGTCACGCCGTGGACAGTGAAATGTGTGTGGTAGGCCTACCGAAAGTTTTAATATTCGTTGTTTTCCTCTTGTGTGAACTGTGTTTGTTAACTTTTAATTAATTTGAGACGCATCCCACTTGGACTTATTTGTTTTCTTTAACCTGAAGATGCCGTCCGTATTCACGGCGAAACATGTAGTTGTTATCACCATCACACGCTGTGAACTGTTTGACGGAAGGTAAAGTAAACCTATTTTAGTCTATACCAGGATTGGCATTTTTTCTTTTTACTTGATATAAAGAGATGGAGATAAAGGGAAAATATTTGCTGTATTGATGATTTCATAAATAGTGGCGGAATCATAAAATGAAAAAGAAAAAACATACACGCACACAATTCAGTTCTTCAGTCGCGTTGCCGAAAATCGTGTAATAGGCCTACCTAACTCTCTGGCCGTTAACGAGTTGCGCGCAATCCTACCTGCGTTAATTGCGATGTCCCAAGAAGGCCCCAAACCAGTACTCGAGTTGCGCGCAATACCAATCTCAGGTAGTCTGTCCAGTCTTGGCCGCTCAAAAATGCAACTTAGACCTCAAGCTGTGCTATAGAAATATTTCCGTAAATATCACAATCCACCAAAAATAACTTGAATTTTCACTGGTCTGATTCCGAATATCACCAAACTTATACTACAAAATAAGCACATCTCTGCTTATATTCTGTTACTATTAAATTACAATAATTTTTAAACATGTATAGCCTATATTACTCCCCACAGTTCTAGAGTTGAAGTGTTTGGTTATTAAAAAAAGGTCTCTGTTCTTCTACTTAGGATTAATTTATCTCATTTGAAAGTGTATGCTTATCATTAATACGATATATATATTTGGATCAATTTGAAACCATACTATTACAGTTCAAAATATGCGCAAAACCCAAATTTACATATTATTGTTTAACTATATTATTGTTTATTTGTAATAGTTATTTGTTTATATAGTTTTGTTAGTTCTTGGCATTGTTTGTTCTGTTCATTCTCAGTTGTGTAAATAAGTCATATTCGAATTGTTATAATTAAAAACGCCACAGAGCGCGGCTATAGTTAATTTTGTTATTATTTAGACTGTGGTTACTTAAAATTAGTTATTTTTTATGTTATTGCTGGTCACGCTACTTGTGAAGTGTTACCAGTGTAATTCCAGAGTGTCTTTTCCAGAGAAATTGAAAATATAAATAAATTGCAGTTTATCCATACTTTCACATCTAGTAAAATAATAGTATGAAAAACAGATGTGTTAACTTTAATTTTATTCACCTTAGACATACTTTTTACAATGGTCTGATTCAATCAATGTTATAAAACGGTATTTTTTAAAGGGGGATATAAACAAAATTTACAATAATATCACAACCTGATTAAAATAATGAAAATTGAATTTAAATAATCAGTAGTCTAGTTATATTCTATCACGATAATATTTCCTAACCAATTGCGATTGACATTGAGATTGTTTTTCTCAAGAAGTAATAATAGAGTCATAACTTTATAATTCTGAAAAAAATAAAAACTGACCGAATGGTTTTATTGTTGGTGAATACCAAACAATGAAATATTTTACAAACAATCATGCAATTACTTGGAACCAAATAATATGTTAATGCTTCAGACAGTAATAATAAAACATGCATATAATAAAATTAAAAATAATGCTATTTTAAATTAAATGCCCATACACAGATTTTCTGAATCAGGCCATAAGATGAAAGCTATTTCTATCTTGTACAGAAGTAAATTAGTGGTTTTGTTATGATTTTTCTAATCCTATCATGAAATTTGAATCTCATTTGGGTTTTATATTTTGCCCAGTATTATTCTATATAAATATCATAGGCCTATTTCAATATTTATTTTGTCAAAGAAATAAATAATGTCACATTTTTTAAGGGCAGTCGGATGGTTCAAATGGTCAAAAATATCGATTTTTTGTTTTTTACATTTTCTTATTCCTTAGATTCTAACTTTTAATTTGATATATAGTTTAACCAATTCGGACGGATAGTTTTTAAGTAATAGCCGTTTTTACTAAGCTTTGCACACCGAATTTTGGTGTAAATTGAGTTGTTGCTCCGCGCTACTAAATATTCAAGTCAATACATTTTTATAGTGCTACTTTTTCTTATCAAGGAGTTGTAACTGTTGTTTTGCAGGTTGGTATGAGTGTATCAGCTGTCTAGACTGTTTTACTTCAGTATATTGGTTTGTTATTGTTTACATACTTTTGTTTATGCTGAATTCTAATTATTGAGTGTTTAGGTGAGTTGAGTATTTTGAAATAAGCTTTTATAATAGTGACTTTTAAAAATGCCTAGATTTGCTAGTGCTTTTAAAAAAAAGAAGAAAGTGTTTAGTGGTATTCGAAAACAAGAAATTCTTCAGTCTACTGTATTTGAACCTAGGCCTAGTACTTCTGCTGAGAATGAAGATCTACATACGCCTAGGCCTACATCTGATGAAAATGAGCCTAAAGTAAGCTCTTCCATGTTCAAGGTAGGATCTAACCTGCTAAAATATGATGCTTATAAGGACGAATCTTCTTGCTATGACATAATAAATTTGAAAAACATTGAGGTTATGCTAAGACAAATCGCTGTTTGTACAAAATGCCAGGGTCCAATCTCGGTTTCAACAGGCACAAGATACGGTTTCAGTGTCATGATAAAAATTCAGTGTGATGTGTGTGGGTTTGAGGTTACATCAAAGAACTCTTCCAATTTACCTAATAGCAAGAAGTCAGATATCAATGTTAGAGCTGCTTATGCATTTCGGTGTATTGGGAAAGGAGAGGAGTCGGCAAAAACGTTGTGCGGCATTATGAATTTACCCAAGCCTCCTGCATTTAAATATTATACAGAACTGTTATGTAATGCTACTAAGGAGGTTTGTTCAAATATAATGAAGGATGCTGTTGAAGAATGTGTCGTAGAAAATGATGGTGATAGGGATATTACAGTTATATTTGACGGCTCCTGGCAGAAGAGGGGCTATTCCTCATTGAACGGTGTAGTGAGCGCTATTGCTGCAAACACTGGTAAGGTGATTGATTCCAAAGTACTTAGTAAATACTGCAGATGCCCTAATAGATTGAAGAATGAGCATGGTAATAGCTGCATTGCAAATTACTCGGGAGTTAGTGGTGGAATGGAGGTCGATGGTGTTCTGACAATGTTCCGAGAGTCGCAACCAAAATACAACGTGCGTTATAAAAATTACTTAGGGGATGGAGACAGTGCCTCTTATCCATCTGTTGTGGCAGATCAGCCATATGGGCCTGCATTCTCTATTGAAAAATTAGAGTGTGTAGGCCATGTACAAAAGCGCATGGGGAGCCGCTTGAGAAAATTAAAAACCAAAATGAGCAAGATAGTTTTATCTGATGGGAAGACAGTTGGAGGTCGAGGCCGCCTTACAGATGCAGTTATCAATGAGGTTCAAATTTATTATGGCCTAGCCATTAGAAGGCATGTGAACACATCTGTAGAAGAAATGAAGAAAGGGGTGTGGGCTGAATTTTTTCACCTGGCATCATCAAACAAAAATCCTTCCCATGGTTTATGCCCACCCGGTGAGGACAGTTGGTGCAAATATAGAAAGGCGGTCGCAAAGGGTGAAACTTATGACCACAATGAGCATACCCATCTTCCTCCAGCTATTATGGCTCTTATAAAGCCTATTTTCAGGGATCTGGCTGATCCAAAGCTGCTAATCAGGTGCTTACATGGTGGCACCCAAAATCCCTCTGAATCACTAAATCATGTTATTTGGTCTAGGGTTCCAAAATCAACATTCGTCCAGAGATCTACACTGGAATTTGGGATCTATGAGGGTATTGCCACATTCAATGAAGGCAATATTATAAAATGTTTAGTTCTAGACAAATTAGGCATGTTACCAGGCAACAATTGTATAGCAGCAATGAAAAATGCGGATGAGCTCAGAATTAAAAAAGCGAACAAAGCGATTGAGGAAATCGAGAAAAAATGTCGTCAAAGTAACACACTAGCAAAGAAGAGACTGGAGGACATGTTTGAGGAGCAAGAGGACCCTGACAGACCTTCATATGGAGCTGGGATGTATTAAGGTAACTCTATTTCTTAGTTCAATTTTCATAAACCTATACTTGAGTTTATTTTGCTGTTTTCCGTAAAATAATATTTTTTATGTTTCAGTACACGTATCTCTGAAACTATAAGTGATATTCCCATAATTTTTTTTTTATTTTGTTCCTTAGCCCAAATACTATATTTAAGGCAGAAAGATTTTGAAAATAACAAAATTTAATTTTTTTAATTAAATTTATATTACTAAAATACGGGTCAATATGAGGCTGATTAAAAAAAAATCGTAACTCATCAGGCATATCATATTTTTAATAACCCTCTGCAAAAAAGACAGTACTAAACATAAGGAAAAGGAGGAAAAATAATTATATCAATATCTATTGTAGTTTCTGAGTTGTGTGTACTGAAAACTCACCAATTTTACATTGGCGAGATACAAGCATCCGACTGCCCTTAATATTTCACTATATTATATATTCCTGGAATATTTGCAGATTAATTTCATAATTGAAAGGAGAGTCATTGATTGGATTTGAAAACAATTAATTTTTTAATCAATTACCGAATATGAAAAAACTAATGATTGAGTACAACAGTCGATTTAATCACCTAATCGATGGTTAAAATGCAATAAATAAAGATTTTTCAGATGGGCTAAATAATATGAAAATGTTTACTTAAATCAGCAGTAATTATCGCCAGCATTGCCGATAAGTTAGCGGTCTATTCAAGTGTGTCTATTTACAAATACACGGTGTGTTAATCATATAAATCAATATGGTGTTTTAATTTATTCAGTTATAAATATTTCTTTATTCAATATGAATGTCACACTGAGTTTTACTGTAATAGTATCAACACAGTATTCTTTACTATTCGAAAGAGATGCAAGCAAATATAAAAACAGAGAACCCGGATAAACATTGGCAATATGGAATAACGTAAAAAATTATCTAAGCAGGATGTTGTTTGTGTGTGGGACCTGAGGAAGGAGAGGGCGGGGCGGCTGTCTGGACAATGGGAGAGTGGGTCAAGAGGAGGGAAGTGATACAGAGACGGAAGAGCGTGCGAGAGAGAGAAAATAGGGCTATGCGCAGCGCAGCGTGGGGCCTCAAAACAGTTTTGGGGCCTCGCCACAACTCTCCCATATGGATGGAGTATCTCTTTATATAGTAAAATCAATGGTACTACCTTCTTAGTTGGCTGACGAAGTAGCAGGTCCTGGACCTCTGAGGAACCTTGACAATGACGCCGGCGTCAGACGTGGGCTCGTGGCATCCGGACGTTGGTACAGATTATATTTAGACCGTACTACCTTGTTAGTTGGCTGGCGAAGTAGCAGGTCCAGAACCTCTAAGGAACCTTGACAATGACGCCCGCGTCAGACGTGGGCTCTTGGCATCCGGACGTTGGTACAGATTATATTTGGACCGTACTTCTACAGATAACTTACTCTACCCAGATGGCTTACAGTATACAGGAAAAGCGTACGTGCTGTTTAAGGTGTTTGTAGGCAACACACATTACACGACCGTGAATTCAGGATGCGACATTGCCGCACTGAACAAATATTAAACCTCAGTTATTATTATTATTAGCTGATATTTATTATTGCAATATTCGTTATTAGTATGGTTAGTTTATTTAGTTCAATCTGGCAAAGCTGTCCAGTTAACAGCCACTCGACTCACTTTAAAGCGGACAGTTGACACACTACGAGACATTTGTTAACACTCTTTACCATGGAGATTAGCTATCTAATTAGAGTTAGATATCTGTGGTACTACCTTGTTAGTAGGCTGGCGAAGTTGTAGGTTCAGGACCTTAAAGGAACCTTGACAATGGCGCCGGCGTAATGCGTGGGCTCTTAGTATCCAGACTTATGTGGGCCTACAGTTTATATTGGGACCAAGTTTAAAACATGGGTTTGTCTTTTAGTGTAGTATGCATGAAACGAATATTTGTAATTAAATAACATATTTTTATTATATGAATTTCAATATTCCCACTAAAGTAGTAAAATCTAGTAATAAAAAAAGTTGTATTACATTTTTGCACTTTAATTGCCAAAGTATTTTTAACAAAATTGATCTCATCAACGTACTTTTATCAGAAAAAATGCCTGATTTTCTTTTTGTGTCTGAAACATGGTTAAACGAATGTTCCGAACCTGTATGTATTTTAGAAAATTATAGTATGGTATCCTCTTTTAGTAGATCAAACAAAACGCATGATGGTGTGGCAATTTTTTCGAATAAATTAATTGATGTAGAGGAAATGATTGAAGTTAAGCAGATGTCAGTCGAACTAGACTTAGAATGCTGTGGTGTACATGTTCCTACTTTAGACCTAACCTTAATTGTATGTTATAGATCACCAGGGGGGAATTTTAATAATTTTATAAATTTGTTTGGCTCTTTGTTGCTGCATGTAAAAACAAGTAAACAGTTAATTTTTGGAGATTTTAATGTACATTTTAATGATAATAACAATCAAGAAACCTCGCTCCTCCTCGACCTCATGGAGATCAATGGGCTGAGGGCTCTCATTGACAGCCCCACCAGAGTAAAGGCAACAACCAGCAGTGTTATTGATAACGTTATCACTAACATAGAGCCAGAGAGGGTCGTGCGCTGCGACAATGTGGACGTTCCTTTCTCAGACCATAAAGCTCAAGAAGCGACTGTCGACTTGAAGCGTAACATACACACCGGTAACACAGAAACAAAAGTTATTTCCAAACTATGTTTTACTGAGGAAAGTGTTAAGTTTTTTATTAAGTTGCTCAGTAATGAATCTTGGTGTGAAGTTTACAACTCCGTTTCCACGGATGATAAATATCAAAGATTTCTTAATTTCTTTTCGCATTATTTTAACATTGCATTTCCATTAAAAACTAAAAAAGTTAATATAAGACGCAAGAAGAAAAACGAGTGGATTACAGATGATGTTAAATTGTTGTCAGACCGAATCAAAATACTATCGTATTTACCCAAAACTGAAGAAAGAACTGAATATTTAAACTTACTGAAAAATAATTACAAGCAAATGGTTTAATCAGCAAAACAAAATTTTTATGACTCCTAAATAATTAAGTTAAGTAATCAATCAAAAGTTGTCTGGAAAATTATAAACGATCATATACGAGTAAAAAAAGAGTATACAACCATAATTACCTGAACGTATTGTAATTGTAAATGGAAAAACCATTACCAATATTCCCGAAATTGCAAAGCATTTTAACAATTATTTTGCAAATATAGGTACCAAAATTTCTTCCAAATTTAATGCAAGTCCCAACGCTAATATAAAGACCCCCTCACAACTGCACAGTATCTTCTTGAGCGAGGTAACGGTGGCTGAGGTCGAGAGCATGGTCAAGCGGCTGGCGGACACACGAGCGGCGGGGGTCGACGAGATACCTTGTTTCCTAGTCAAGAAAACGTTTGCTCATTTCAGTAACGTGTTTACACATTTAGTAAATACCTCCTTGATGTCAGGTGTTTTTCCTGACAAGCTAAAAATTAGTAAAGTAGTTCCCAAACACAAGGCCGGTAATTCCCAAACTGCAGATAACTACCGCCCTATATCAATATTACCAGCTTTTTCTAAAATATTTTAAACTGTAATTTGTGATAAATTAATAACCTTTTTTCACCGTAATAATATTCTTTCAGATAGCCAACATGGTTTCCGTAAAGGTAAGTCCACAAACACAGCAATATATTCTTTCATTAATAGTGTCTCCCTGCACTGGACAAAAAATTATCAACTCTTGGGATTTTTTGCGATCTAAGTAAAGCATTTGATTGCGTAAATCACTATTTTCTATTACAAAAACTTGAACATTACGGTGTTCGTGGTCTGCCCTTGAATCTGTTAAAATCTTATTTGTCTGACAGAAGGCAGGTAACCAGTTATAATACAAAATCTACCACTTTCCAATCTGGTGTTCAGAATATCATGTGTGGGGTCCCGCAGGGTTCTGTCCTAGGTCCACTTTTGTTTCTTATATACATAAATGATCTTCCAATCAACATAGCAGAATGTGATGCTGTGATGTTCCCTGACGACTGTTCCATGCGCATTGCCCGTGCCGGAGAGCAGTCGTTGGTTGGGGCAGCAAACTCATGTTTGAGTTCTGCATCGAAATGGTTTACAGATAAACATGCTTAAGCTTAATAGCGACAAAACTCACTGTGTTCACTTTAAACTTTCTCGCCATTCTTTACAACCCCCACAACATAATAACATAAAAATAGGCAATCAAATATTAAATCAGATAAACACTGTTAAATTTCTTGGTTTATTTGTGGACAGTGACCTGTCGTGGGCCTCCCATGTCGATTATGTCTGTAAAAGGCTTCGCACTGCGTGTTTTGCTCTCGGCCGTCTGGCTCGGGTCTGTGGTGTTGAAGCCTTGCTTTCTTTTTACCATGGACATGTAGAATCAATTTTAAGATATGGAGTCATTTTTTGGGGCTTGTCAAACAAAACAATTTTGATAGAATTTTTATATTACAAAAATGGGCATTAAGAACCATTGGTAATCTCAGTCGGATGCAGTCGTGTGAGCCTCTCTTCCGTGGGTACGGCGTGTTGACCTTGGCGGGCCTGGTGGGGTATGAAGCGTGCATGTTGTAAAAAAAATCCAACTTATTTTGAGACAAACGGCTCATACCACACCTATGCCACTAGAGGCAGAAATGACCTCTCTGTGGCCGGTCACAGCACGAGTGCTTTCGGGAGGGGGCCGCATCACCTCTGCATCTCGATATACAATAAGCTGCCCAGAGATCTCCGTGATGTCGGGAGGATCTCAATTTTTAAAATGAGGTTAAAAACCTATTTTATTGAGAAATGTTTTTACGATTACAATAGTCTAAGTGGCATGTAAACGTTTCTTTAAATAATGTATTATAATCGTAGCTTAGTTAATTTATTGAACTTTATTAGTTATTTTATTAGTATTACCTTTTATTAGTTAATTATTTATTATACGACTTTGTATTTATACATTATTGTATTGTAAAGATTTGACGTGTTCTTTGTAAATGTACATTTTAACGAATAAACTGAATACTGAATACTCCATTAAAATTAGAGTATATGAGGTAATTCATTAACGGAAAACAGTGTATTGATAAATGACACTTAAATGGCGTATCAATCATTGGATTAAAATAAGTAAAATAAGCCATACAAAAAAGCATGTTGGTATTAACTAATATTAAAGGTAGCATAGATCTATTTTACGATTTTTGACATTTTTTTCTTCTTCATACATACCTTTTTTGGCTACCGGTTATACGTAATTTTTCATCATATATATTAAAACAATCGGATCATTTAGTTCACTGACTTTCTGAACTTATTACTTGACCGATTTTGATGGATTTTTTTATTTAAAAGATAACTTTGATTTCTAAGTCGTAACGGAGCTAATTTTTTTATATTCTCATAGGTTTTTATCCTACACGGTGTCAAACTTTGCAATTTTATTCTTATGGAGATTAATTTTAACTGACCAGCTTGGCGGCATAAACAAATGTTAAATGGTCCAAATAATTTGTTAGGTTAAACCATTGATTTTACTATATAGAGATCAATTTTATCTATAGTAAACCCAACAGTTAAACATAGAGAGCAGCACAGTGAAATATCAAGTTAATTATAAAAGAGCGAATACATGTCTGTTTGCGTGTATGTTATCATCAGCCGTTAAATGAAATGAAAACATTTGAAATAGGCTCAGTAATAACATTGGTTGTTTTATAATTATTGTACTATAAATAGAGTGCAAATCAAGTGCAGTGGGTGAGCTACTGTAAATGAATTTAAATAATATGATTTTACTTAAAACATCTTAATTACTAATATTTGAAGTCAAAAGTTACATGTTGAGGCCGAAAGCCGAGGAGTTACGAGCGCAGCGACTGACGAGGTTGGCACGTGAAGCGTGCAGAGGTTTCCTCTAATTTATTTAAAGTATGTATATAGTTTAAATTTCGTATGTGTAGAGGTGGTCTATTATAACTTTCGACTGACGTTTTTTCTCGAAATAATGCATAATGAGTGCAATAATGTCTTCTTGTATTGAACATGTTAGTAATAGAGTCGTTATGCAACTATAATTTTGAATTTAAAACAGTTATATTTTAAACTATAAAACTACATATTTTAAGAAAAGTGATATAATTTTGTTCTTAAAAAAGGATTTTCAGCTTAATTTTGTTTTACTTTTTCATAATTCTAATAGTTATTTTTGTAGTTCAAATATTTCAAAAACACCAGGTCTATTTCACCAGGGTAAAGTAAAATATGACACGTGACTAAGGATGAAAGTATAATACTATCAATAAGATATCAGTAGTTACATAATGTTAAATTATTTGTAGAGCGAAAATACCTTCAGATAATTTTTGATATGTAATATGTACACATATGTACATAGCATCCCTTGTAATTCAGACAAGGGATGCTATGTAATATAACTATGACTCCTAAAACCTTTAATTGACTAACTTAATTTTTTTGTTAAATAATTTTAGCTATTTTGGTTATTCTCTGCGCTTGCTTACCCTTCCCCCGTGGTTCTATCTAAACTCTTAAGCCCGCCACACACTATTAAGCCGAGCGCCGAACCGTAACAGATTTTGACATGTTACGGTAGTGTGTGGTAGATCCGAGCGCCGAACCGAGCGTCGTGGCGAGCATCTGGGTGGCATAGCCCCGAACCATCAGTTGTCGGTTTTCCTCGACACATCAAAGACATGTTACGGCTCGGCTCGGCGCTGGGTAGTGTGTGGTAGGTTCGTAACATCGCACAGTAATTTCCTTCCGTAACACCAAAAATCAGCACCTCAAGTGAAGTTCTGGCTAGTCTCACGCTACATTTAGCATATAGTTTACTGTCAAACAGTCTTGTTTGATAGTCCATTTGATATAACTGTTGTTGTTTCGTGTAATGTAAGTTTGGTGTGGTTGTTATAAGTTATGCGTAGTTGTAAAAGTTCAGCGATGGAGTGGACTGAATAAGATTCGAAGATGTTTATCGAGGGTTACAAAAGTCGACATGTATTATTTTATTATAATTTATAAATAATATATCTGCTTTAACGATGCCTGGTAGCGTTAAATTATATATTATTATTGCCTCTTCATTGACGCATTGTTATTGATTACTGTCTGGTACTTACCTCATCAATTGATTTTTTTTGTGTTTGTTATTCAACGCAATTTAAAGTTGTTTACAATCGTTTAGTTTTTTTATTACCAGAATTTGTTGGCATAAATTATATTATATATATATATATATATATCAGTACTAGTATATATATAATTGTATGTTTTCCTTTTTGTAGGCTTAAGCTATGTTTCCCAGAGTTGTGGTTCGGCCAAAATATTACGAGGCGATGCTCGGTTCGCCGCTCGGCTCGGGGTGAAAAAGTTGTGACAAAATTTACCCGTAACACCGAACACAGCAAATGAGCTGTCAATCAGTGCTCGGCACTCGGCTTAAAACCCGCCACACACTACCGAGCCGAGCACTGATTGACAGCTCATCTGCTCTGTTCGGTGTTACGGGCAAATTTTGTCACAACTTTTTCACCCCGAGCCGAGCAGCGAAAAATAGTTTATGCCAACAAATTCTGGTTATAAAAAAACCTATTGTCAACAACTTTAACTTTGCGTTGAATAACAAACACAACAAAAATTTAAGTGATGAGGTAAGTACCAGACGGTGGTCAATAACAATTCAGAGACTATAAAATAACACTTACCAGGCTTCGTTAAAGCAAATATATATAATTTACAAATTATAATAGAATAATACAGGGTGGCTTTTGTAACCCTCGATAAACATCTTTGTATCTTCTTCACTATACTCGATCACTGAACTTTTACAACTACACTAAACTTATTAAACTACTCAAAATTTAATAGGACTACACTAAACTAAACTAAGCAACTACAGTTATATCAAATGGACTATTACAATAAATACTGACTAAAACAAGACTGTTTGACAGTAAACCATACTCTAGATGTAGCGTGAGACTTTTGCCAGAACTCCACTTGAGTTGCTGATTTTTGGTGTTACGGAAGGAAATTACGGTGCGATGTTACGAACCTGCCACACACTACCCAGCGCCGAGCCGAGCCGTAACATGTCTTTGATGTGTCGGGGGAAAAACCGACAACTGATGGTTCGGGGCTTTGCTCACCACGGCGCTCGGATCTACCACACACTACCGTAACATGTCAAAATCTGTTACGGTTCGGCGCTCGTCTCGATATAGCCCAGTCAATGAAGGTTTTGTGTCGCAACTAATTAGGGGAAAGCTGAATTTTTGCAGGGTGTTAGTATACAAGGTAAACAATAAAAAATGACAAAGTCCCGACCCCCATCCCTCTTGCTTTCCCCCCAACCCCCTCCCAAACATCCCAAGAGCAGTACTTTGGTTAAATACTCATAGCTCGAAAACTAATTAAGTTATAGACGTGATTCTTTTTTTATATTACACCTAACAATATGGCAAACAAATTATGTACTTAAAATTTTTATGTGTATAACTTCGTTTAACCGTAATACTGATATACATGCAAAAAGATGCCTCTGCTAATTACAAAAACTTACTTTAACCAATTATATCATTTTATCCTTGCATTGTGGAAAGAAACGTTTTCAATAAAACTTGTAGATAATTTAATTAGCTTTAAAATGATGTATCTAACATTGCTTACCGTTGAAATTATGGCTTCATAGAGAGCGATTAAACAGTAGCGGGTATAGCGCTGTGCCGACCCCACGCTGCTCATAGCAGTGCCGCTGCCGCCGTTGACACTCGCCG
The DNA here is from genome assembly GCA_035578905.1 of Stictocephala bisonia. NCBI lineage: Eukaryota > Metazoa > Arthropoda > Insecta > Hemiptera > Membracidae > Stictocephala > Stictocephala bisonia. The sequence continues at coordinate 4,803 of JAQJVL010007346.1, read as the reverse complement.
CTGAGGGGCATCGTACTTGTATCTCGTATTTGTGTACTCGTATCCGTAGTCTTAAGTTATTTAGAGCAGGAATATAATAATTTTCACTTAAGGGTCCATAAGATAATAAAAATTTAGTTCACTTGTATCACTGATAAATAACCAAATTTCACTGTATAGGCTCTGTTGTTTAGTTTAAAAATCTTAGTTTTGTGATACAATAAATGCAAGATAGTATTTTCTATATATATCAAAACCAGTATAGTATTTGTATAGCTTCTTATTTCCATAAGAATGAAGGAGCTCCTAGTACCCATTTATTTAAGGTGCTCTCAGTTATTCCTCGGCCATGAGTTAGACCTCCTATTGTTTTTAAAGATTTCATCAATGATAGCTCTATACACGTCACTCCAATTGCCAGACCAGAACTCATATTTTCTTCTAATAGTGAAGAGACCTTTTGTCACAAAGATATCGTACTCTGTCTTAGTCAGCTTTGATTTGAGTTTCTTCATTTCTTGGACATACATCTGAGCAGATTTTGCATAAGGAATGTGTCCTGCAGCATGAAAGTAAGGAAGCATATCAGTGATAGTGTCTAGGTGCAATTTCCAGTTCCCCGTTCTCTCTGCTAGAATTAAATTTAGCATTAGGTCGATTTGCTGAATTAGATTTAGCTTTGATGTTCTACTCTCAGACTTCTTTAAATTGATGAGGTCTGTCAGCTTTGCCAAGGCTGATTGAATGGATTTATCATCACACGCAGTTGCTTGAGTAATATCACAGTGAGAAAGTTGGTCATAAACTGTTTAAACCTCGTTACAAAACACACTTGAACGTACCTCTTCATCTTCTGTCACTTGTTCAACAATAGCAGCATAGGTTAATTATGTATGCTCTCACAGCTCTAGCGAAGGCATGTCCAGTAAGCATGAGTTTCACCGTTGCCTTACCATAGACAGTCTCCCACAATGACTCTATTCCACTACCTTCCATTATACGACCAATGTATCCCAAGTACGACATAAACAAATGGAAACCCAACCTTACAACAATCCTTGACAAATCATATTGATCTTCAGAGCCAGCAACGATTTCCATTGCTTTTAAGTATAGTGGCTGGTCAAAGGTCACATGTATGTTTCCTTGTTCTTGCTACACTGTTCAGCTACAAAACACAATGCTGTATATACTGATGATGGGTTATTTGGATCAATGTCTATAAAAGGAATAGCCATGATGTATGAAGTGTCCTGCCCTTTTAAGTATAGTGGCTGGTCAAAGGTCACATGTATGTTTCCTTGTTCTTAATACACTGTTCAGCTACAAAACACAATGCTGTATATACTGATGATGGGTTATTTGGATCAATGTCTATAAACGGAATAGCCATGATGTATGAAGTGTCCTGCCCTTTTAAGTATAGTGGCTGGTCAAAGGTCACAATGTATGTTTCCTTGTTCTTGCTACACTGTTCAGCTACAAAACACAATGCTGTATATACTGAAGATGGGCTATTTGGATCAATGTCTATAAAAGGAATAGCCATGATGTATGAAGTGTCCTGCCCTTTTAATTTTCTAGTTGAGACACTCATAAAACCATTCCAGCCTGGTTGGATGTTACATCCGCTGACCCATAACAGATTAAGTGTATGAATAAAGGATACTGTGTTTGCAGTTATTTTCCTCAACGATATGGCACCTGAGAAGTCTTCCATAACAATACGAGCTAAGCCACTGGTTTTTCGCTTAATATACGACCGTTTACGGGTTTCTTCTGCAATCTTAAATGGTCCATCAACTAATCTAGGTACTTCTGAGGTGATAGAGGCATGTGACGATGGAGTGATGCATGCAATTCCTCCCATCGCATTAAATGTGTTCAAGCCATCTAACGATCTTACGTTAACATCATCGTTGTCGAAAACGTATTGTGTAAAGGAATCAGATTCTATGACTGGGGGGCCATTCGTGATTAAAGACCTTATATATCTGTCACTTTCATAGTATGAGGAACATACTCCCAGCGCAGAAAGTACCTCAATCAAATTTTTTGACCCATACATTCTATTTAAATATAGAGACAAAGAAGTTTGTATTGACGATAGGAAGGACTTTGGTCTTACAGCGGACATTATTGAATGGTTTATCACAGCACGTTTTCTACTTATGTCAGAGCTCGAGTTTTCAGTTCGTTTTTTGGTCACCGTAGACGTAAATAGTGCCAATGTTTCAGGAATCAAATCATTTGGTATGGTACTTACTTCCTTCGCTCTTGAATACTTTCCACAGTCATAATTCATTTTTTGGACATCTTCCCTAACAATTTCTACTGCTGTTCTAACAATTCTTTTGCGTTCTTCTTCAGAACTGGTTTCTCTGTTTTTGTACCAAGAATATAAAACTTTGTGACTAGTATTTGACATACCTTAAATACTTTTCTTTCCAGATAAATTATGCACAACTAGCCTATCTTTAAAAAATCTACAAGTTTTGCTGATAATGGCCATCCTACCTTTTGTTCACTACTTTTAGGTTTACAAAAGTTCTTATAACATTGCCCATGGAACGGCTTCAGCGGCAACTAAATCAATAACATCTAAAAGCCTAGACTTAACTTTACAGGCCCAATCATCACTCCTAACATCACAAGCATTGAGGAGCATTTGCTTTATTTCAATAGTTGAAACCTCGTGAATTCTGGTTCAGTACTTATATGGAAGTTTAGCGTCAAAAACCGCACGTTCTCCACATAACAAACAATCATGATTGAAATCAAATGTGTTGTCTAATTTTCTGAGAAAGTGCTGCGGTGTAGAAGGTTCTGCATTTTGCGCTTTTAATGCTGCTTTAATGTTGCTAGGTCTGGTATAATTTCGCCTACATGTAGAATGTACCTTTATTAAATCGACATTAGCAAGTAATTTATGGATCTCGTCTTAATTCCAGAAACAGTATTCAACAAGATACGTACTAAGGACTGTCTACGAACAAATTGCAACATGCAGTCCGACGCATGGAGACATCCAAGCGCCTGACGAGTCACTGCTAGAAGCGGCGCCGCACCGGCGGTGCAGTGTCCGCTACTGTTTAATCGCTCTTTATAAAGCAACTACGTCATTAAATAGCTTGACTAGACCCATCATATTGAAGCTAATTAAATTGTCTATAAGTTTTGTTGGAGACGTTTCTTTCCACAATGCAAGGATAAAATGATATAATTGGTTAAAGTAAGTTTTTGTAATTAGCAGAGGCATTTTTTTTATGTATATCAGTATTACGGTTGAACGAAGTTATACACATAAAAATTTTAAGTACATAATTTGTTTGCCATATTGTTAGGTGTAATATAAAAAAAGAATCACGTCTGTAACTTTATTAGTTTTCGAGCTATGAGTATTTAACCAAAGTACTGCTCTTGCGATGTTTGGGAGGGGGTTGGGGGGAAAGCAAGAGGGGTGGGGGTCGGGACTTTGTCATTTTTTATTGTTTACCTTGTATACTAACACCCTGCAAAAATTCAGCTTTCCCCTAATTAGTTGCGACAAAGGGCATTTTTTTACCTTTATTGACTGGGCTAATAGTGTGTGGCGGGCTTTAACAATCACATCAATATAAAATGATAATAATTTATACCTATACACCAATTGAGATGTCGTCAGCACAAGGTAAGATTTTTTAAATTGAACTGAAATAAAGTTTGCTAAATCATTAATTTGTTACTATCATTTATTCGTTATTATGATAAACAGTGTTGATCCTAAAATGGATTCCAGGGGAACACCATGTTTAATAAGTAATATATTTTAGTAGACATGTTCACATTTTATAAATACAGACTGATATCGGTGTTTGAAATTTGATTAAATTAATTTTAACACTTTTCCTGAAAATCCGTCGAGTGCATTTTTTATAGCAAATAATTTACTTTCAACATGACATTTTCTTTTAAACTCATCTCAATAGAATTATAAGTAATTTATAAGTGCTTTGTTATCATTTATAGAAGTAATATGACCAGAACGGAATTAAATTTATATATACTGAAAATATGTTGGTTTTCTTTCATTTGAATATATAATTTTTTAATAATTTGATGATGATTTGTTATGCTAATAGGTTTATAGTTAAGTTTTTCTCAATTATACATTAATTTGGTTCGTTTTTTAAACAATGTAGCCGCATTTAATGAACATCTGTTTCAGATATCAAATTGTCACTGACATCGGCTTAGGTAAAGTTGTGTAATGTTATGGGTTTAGTTTCTTGAATTCTGAATGCCAATTTTAAATATACTGAGATCGTAGTTAAATCCACTTAATGGGCTTATTGAGCATTTTCTATTTAAATATCATTAACAGAATTCAATCGTTAACACTTCTGTATGTTATTATTAAAAATACTTGAAAGAAGTCCTTTAGTGTGCTCAAATCCATCTTGAACGTGGTGCATTTGCTACATGAATCTGGTGATATTCCATTGAGCAATGTTCTTCCTTGCTTTATTCAATGGCTTTACTCATTGTAGCCAGATGAGTCATGACTTATACCGCGCAAACAAAAACAGCGTCCGTCCGGTGTCTGTGAATCAGATCAGAACATAATGGGTGATTCATCTCTTAAATTTCTTTATGAAAAAGCGTAAACATTAGAAATGTATACTCAAACGAGTTTCTTGGAATAATACAGGTATATAGTTCGATTGGATTATAATCGCTTAGCCTTTTTACGAAATAACGATATTATAATATTAGTATACAAGCAGGGGCGGCCCGTGATATACGCGAACTACGCGGCCGCGGGTGGCGCCGCGAGGAGAGGGG
>JAQJVL010007345.1:0-24401 GCA_035578905.1 Stictocephala bisonia | reverse complement strand
AATATTTATCAGTAAAACTAAAATTTTTTAAAAGTAATTGTGTAAGAACTGTTGTCGAAATAAAATAATTGCTTTTCTCATGGCAATGGGAAAATTGAGCAAGATTATATTATATTATTTTAATTATAATTGATATCATTCATACGGTTCGCTTCGGTTTTCGTCTCTGTCCGCGAAAATATTTGTTGTAACAAAATGTTTGCTTTTTGAAACCAAACTGTCCACGTAGTGTTATTTTCTGTATTGTAGTAATTCATTCAGCATACTTCAGAAGCAAATAAAAAAGTGGCTACATTTCAATTATTTTTTAATGTTTGGAAATTAGCGTGTTTTGTTGCAATTGCCATAAAACTATGATAGTTTATGTGAAATCATTTTTTTATTTTATTAAAAATAATTAATAAACCGTACAAAACTATAAAACGTAAAATAAATAGACAGTTGGTATTTTTTACCATTACTTTTTAACGTGATTTATTAGTTTTCAGTAAAGCGTATCCTTTAATGCTTTAAGCGTATGTTGAGAATTGTTGTGGCGTTCATTTAATATTATTTTGTTTTAATCTTCAACTGAACATAAAAAGATACGAAATAGAAATTTATTTGCAAATTAATGCCTTTTATTAAATATTTAACCACATAAAAACCAATATTTAGATCACAATCCAAGAGCTTTAAGAAATATTTACAAAAACCATTCTTTGTAACGTAATTTACTTAGTTTTTAGTAAAGCGTATCTTTATGTTTATAAATCAAACTCTGCAATTGTAGAATATAAGTATGGTAAGCCTATGCCTAACTATGTTAAATTTTAACCATTTTGAGAATAACAAGATTTGAACAATAATTATGATTTTGGAAAACGTTTCAAGTAGAAATTCAATATTTTAGTAGACCCCTCTATTTGATCAGTGAATAAATTGATTTCGCTGTAAAAAGTCTACTTTTCTAAACAAATATTACTATTTTTTATAAAAACAAAATGACATAAAAAATGTTAAGAAATAAACTACAGCAGCAAAACCAGTACTGACTGGAAAATTGACAATTGTTGAAAAGAATTGGCCTTTCGGCTCAACATACATTCAGACAGAGAAGGTCGGACGTAGCCACCCGAGGAGACGGCAGACGGGAGGAAGGGGTAATTGGGGTTTCCGGTTGAAAATACTACGAAAACCTACTATACAGGAAATGATTCTTGGGACTATATTGCACTTCGTCGGGCGGATTAAACTGGACGTAGTTCCAACTTCTATCGCTAGTGTCGCATGACTTCTATATTTTCTTTCCCTTTAGAGCCCTCTTAAACACCCATTTTAGCCAATGAAGTACAGTATTAATTTCATTTAATAACACATAGGCCTAAGAATGGATATGTTACAAAAACATTAAAATGGTAAAGTGCTATGCTAGAGGAGGTAATTTTAGAGTTAAGTTTTGTTAGGTTATGTTTAGTTACGTTATGTTTGGTTAGATTAGGTTATGTTATGTTTAGTTATAGTCCGAATAAAATAACTCTAGTACTGGCGGAACGGCCACGCGCCGCTTGTCTGACATGACAAAACTTTGAGTTTTAATGTGCTGTCAATCTTAAAATAACTAAGCAATAATTTTCAAATTAATTGTTTAGTGTTCACCATGTTATATTCTTTAAGAAAAAATTATGCTGGAGATTTTGCTTGAACTAATTTGATTTTTATAGTGGTTTTTGTGTTTAACAACACGTTTTTATGAGTGAAATTGCGCGTGAGTCGTCTTTAACCTGTCACTGTACCGGAAATAATAATAATAAAATAATTTATTGTGGATGGAAGACAGTTTGATTTATTATGATTAGTTTGGTTAGACCCGTTTAATAATTCAAAAAAGTTAACGAGAAATGCATTTTTTGGTAAACCCTTGCAAACTTGGAAATGACAAACGCTAGACAACATTTCTTTCAGCAAACTAATTAATTGTGTTATTTAAATATTAGTAAAATAATACTGCGGCACTAATAAAACATGCAGAAAAATAATGAAGAGTTGATGAAATAAACTCATAATTCGTTTACATCGAGGTTGAGTCGGACGCGTAAAAGGTATCTCTGCTCTAGGGAAAGTGTAGACTGAATATTCAGCACAAGCGTTTCGACGATATTTCCAGATAAGAAATGTTTCTCCAGTAAGAAATAAGGTGAGTTAGTTGACTTTGAGGTGTGTTTGTGTTCATTTCTTAATGATTTAACAGTACTTGGTATAGTTTAATCGCCAGTTCATTTTTGTTACAGTTATTTAGTTGTAGAGCTATTACAAGCTTTTTTATTTAGATGTGACAGTAATGTTATAGGATACAGTGTATATACAATTATCAGTGCTTAGTGCTATTTTATATATAGCCCATTTAAAATTTTACTACTATTATTTTATTGTACTAGTAATTGACAAGAAAGCCTTGAGTTTGCACTGGCTATGCAGACTGAGCTGAGCCAGTGATAACGCGCGTGTGGTATCACTGCACCTTGTTGACAATCTAGATTTGAAAATGAAAAGTACTAAAAATTTCTTCGTAGTTCAAGAAAAATTTATTTAATACCAGGGTAAGATTTTAGTGTCACTTAAATAACACAAGTAATTTAGGTTTAAAGAAATTTTGTCTAGCGTTTGTCGTTACCGAGTTTTCAAGGGTTTAAAAAAAAAATTAATATCTCACTAACCTGTTTGAATTATTAAATGAGACTTATACCAAACTAATCACAATGAACCAAACTGCCATTTAACAACAATAAATATTTTTTAAATTACTATTCGCGCTACAGGGACAGGTTAAAGACGACTCACGCGCAATTTCACTCATAAAAACGTATTCTTAAACACATATATCACTATAAAAAGCAAATTAGTTCAAGCAAAATCTCAAGCACATTTTTTTCTTAAAGAATGTAACATGGTGGACACTAAACAATTAGTTTGAAAATTATTGCTTAGTTATTTTAAGTTTGGCAGCAAATTAAAACTCAGAGTTTTGTCATTTCAGACCAGCGGCGCGTGACCGTTCCACCAGTACCAAAGTTATTTTATTCGGACTTTTTTTTATTACAGTGAAAAATAATTCCTGGGAGGAAAATAAGATATTTTCACACATTTTACCAACCATGATAATGTTCGCATCAACGCCAGAATGCATACCTTGTGGAAAGCCGTGGTAGCACATTCCCAGATCACATCCTCTCAGGCCACCGTGACGCCGGTGGCTTGGTGGTCGACGGTCACGGTCCCTCGGCACACCTGGCACGCGTGGGAACCGAGGCCACGGGGCGCAGTTCGGGGATGAATGGATCTCTCTCACAATTGGCTGGTCACTGTCGGCAGAGAATCTTTCTTGTTCTAGGTCAAACGTAGAGGGTACAGAGAAAATAAGGAACAGAGGTCGCTTTCTTATGGCCACAACGAACACCTCAGTAACAGTTATACAGAAAAACTAATTTACATATTTATACATCTGTAGATATAATTGCTATCTCGTGGATTTGAGGGGAATAAGGGAGGGACTGACAAGGTGCTGGTACTACCTACGCCTAGCAAACAGAAGAAATAACTACAGGCCTACTCGACTCGCATTCAGCTCACTATTGGATGCGACCTCTGTTTATTTATTCTCTGTGTAGAAGGCTATGTTCATTTGTTTCGAAAGTTCCTTTTTGTAAGCAATAACAATTCATTATGCAGTAATAGAACTTAATCAATGCTGTAGTAAAATTTAATTTGAGGTTATAAAGTTAGCAATGCTCGCGTGCTTATCTAAAACAAGCCACGTCCGAACGAAATTTTTTGGCTCCAAGGATTTTTAATTTTTAAATCTATATAATGGTTTTCGACGAGAAATCGATTGGCACCTGTCTCAATTCTTATTTCTGCCCCAGAGGCTCTTAGGCCGGTTACACACATATGCATCTCGCACGGTGCGACTAGCATTTTTCTTGCTACTAGCATGCAGCTCGAAGACCAACCTGTGTTAATCAATTGGAGCTTACACACATATGCGACTGGCACGGTGCTACTGGCACGGTGCTAGTCGCATGCAGCGTGCAGCGCCACTAGGAACCGATCGGTCGGTGTTTTGGCGCTGCATGCAGCGTGCATCTTGAGTTGGCGCATGCGCAGAACACATTTCCAAGCCCTGACGCTCTTGTTCCTATGGTGTACTACGTTGACAAGTGCGGAAAGTCACTTTTTGAATAGCTTGAGTTTTGTTAATAATAATTTGTAATTAAATAGTGTATACCCCAGTTTAAATTAGCTATTTGCTGATTATGTATTGGCTACTTTTAACATTTTGGCGCCAATAAGGGTGTACCTAATATTCACGTTCAATATTTATTCTTCTTTGACGTCGTCTTCTTCTAATGACGGTAAATAACAACAGCATTTCATCATCCGACAACGACGACATTTTCCAATGAACTGAGCACCAAAAAGTCCCCACCTCTCTCATCTTGCCAGTAGCACGTGCCACGACCATGCAGCCTGCATGCTGGTTACACACATATGCATCTCGCACAGTGCTACTGGCATCAAAAATGCTAGTCGCACCGTGCGAGATGCATATGTGTGTAACCCGCCTTAGACTTCCCGTGTATCACGCACGACGAGGCTGCGCAGCAGACTGTGACGTCACATGAGCGAAATCAGCAGATTTGTTTATTCTGGTTACTTAATCTACCAATTGCATAGAAGCATTCAGCGAAATAGTAAGCAAGTTATGTATCATCAGCTGGAATTGGGATTACGGGAATTAGAATAGTATTTTTTGAGTTCATTTTTGCCATTTAGCACATGTGATGTCATGGGAGATGAGCGAGATTCCTACCGTCTTCTTTTCTAGGTACCGTAGTTTTCGTGTATGTTATACTTAGCAGTATAATGTTATTTATTTTGCATTTTTTTGAATAAGGTTAACAAAACCCCAAAATTAAGTATTGTTAAACTAATACACCCAAGTGGGGTATCAAATTAAAGACATTCTTCTCTTACTTACTAATATTCTATCAGATTTTAGAAAAGACTATGTTTATGGGCTCCACTGCCCCAAAAACCAACATTTCTTTCTGCTTTTAAGAAACCTGGTGAGGCCGTAGGCCGAACTTCCCTCCGTGAGGTCGTAGGCCGAGTTCCATAAAGGGGCCTGTAGCAGATCATTTGGCGAGGCCGTAGTCCGAGTTCCACAAAGAGGTTAAAGATAAACGCAAAAGACCTCTGAAACGAGATCTCATTAATAACCTACAAGGTCGAGCAACAATAAAGGATTCTCAGGATCCTCTGGGAGATACGGATGCTACCTCTTCAGTTTGCAAATGTCAACTGAGCGAAGCTCGGTCTCCCGGTACTTTTTATTAATTTAGCTCGTTGTTTGTATTATATATTGATATAGATAAAAATTTGCAGACTTGAATGTTTCATGACTACTCTCATTGGATAAAGTTGTATTTATTGTTATCGTAATAAGTTGACAACGTTTTTTATCTTAGATAAGCAATAATGATTATAATATAACGTTCGTCATTTGGCTACTGATTAATGAAACTTTCTAAGTAATGGTCGGGCTTAGTTAGTAACAATGACTACATTCGCTAATCCAAATTCATTCAAAACCCAAATTTTCCTCTACAGTATTTTATGGATCGGAGTCTAAAGTATAAATAAATAAAATTATAACTTTTTGATGTTCATGCAGTAAAACATATATTTTTACTTAATCTTTTACACGCATAGGCATGCTATCTCAGTGTAAGTTTGATTGGAATCTATAAACAGAAAACCTGATATATCAGCTGATGGTATGAATGGATTTGGGCTCAAATAAAAAAAATCAAATATTGCTCTCATTGTGGTAGTTAAGGTTACTTAAAAAAATAATAATAAAATAAAGGTTGTCTCACCTACTTCTTAAATTTCTTGAGTTGGCCCTTCAAAAACTCTAACTTCTTATCTTCAATATACATCTCATAATTCACTAACGGATATGGAACTAAAAATATTGATTATTCAGGAAAAAATAGTATTGTTATTTAAAAAAATGTTAAACTGTTGGCAGAATATTAAGCTGTCAAATATTTTATAATATCAACGTGTCAACTAAAGAGAACCGGTATTCTTATATTGAATTCAAAATACTTTCGGCCTTGCATAATTATAAGGCTGTCCCAAAAACCAAAATGGTCGATTGTTTTGAGAAAACATTTGATTCAATCCTCGATTTTAAAGGTTTTTATTCATTATTATTATTAATTATTTAGTATACTACTAAAACGCCGATTGTAGCCTAGATGTGTGGACGAATGACGGGCGAATGTGTGTGATGAATGTAGATGAACGAGTGTAGTTAAAAAAAAATGGGATTTTAAAAATGGACTAATTTTCGTAGGCATTTTTTTATCAGCAAGCAATGATCAGCCTGTATTGATAAAGAGCTTTTATCAATAGCCCAATAGCCAGGGCAACTGAAAGACCTACAGCTTTACTTACGTGGAATTCAAACCATGCAGTGCTACCCTGATATAAGCTGACTCAGTTTTCTCACCTACACAACATCCGGACACTGACTACCACCCAACATGGACATCACACACTTCTCTACTTGTGTCCACGCCGATGGCAACCATTGAGCAGATCCTTGTGTATAAACTCAACGATCGAACGATATTCATAAACAACCACTCATAAACGTATGAATAACGTCATTCGCTAAACTTCTGGAAAGAATTTAACGACTTAATTAATATAAATAAAAAATATATTAATAAATAAATTAAATAGTAGTAAATATAATATATGTATAACAAATTATGCTCTACGTTTTTGTTAAAGAAAAAAAATTGGTAACGTGGGGGTTAGGAATACCCCCACTGTTATTATAATGGGAATATTTATGTTCCGGTGTTGTCAGCAATGCTGAAGTTCCAGGTACCTTCATTTGACCTTCAAGCAGTCTAGAGTTCATTGGAGTCAGAAACCTCAACGTGTTTGTTTGTCTGTCATAACCTCTCAAAGTGTTTGGGGTGTCATTTTACCCCCACGTTACTAAATATGTTCTTTTTTTTCACCAACTAAAGTCTTCTTTATTTCTCTTCAAAGTAAGTATAGATTGTTTTATTTATGTGTAAAAGTACAAAATAACCTAAGCTAAGTGTACTAAAACTTAAAATGATTAGTTTGAGTTGATTAGTTTTGATATTTGTTATATTGTTCACTTGTTAGCATACTTCTTTACTTTTGTATTGTTTTGAACTCAACCTTACTAAACTAAAAATCCTGACCTAACTCAACCTATGAAGATATGAAGGTGAAGTCAACATGCTTCAAGTGCAACAAACATATGTGTAGCAAACATATGAATACTGTGTGCGAACTTTGCCTGGAAGGTACGCAGAGCTCATCAGAGGATTCGGACTAGTGACATAGTTTTATTACAAAAAAACAGAGTTTGTGGCCCTTAAAACAAATGAAGAGAAGTCAGAATGTTTTAAGTTTCCTTTATTGTAATAGTAGTAATTAGTTGTGCTGTCACTAATAGTAAATAGTTTAAAATCTTACATTTCTTGTTTTCAAGATTTTGAAAAAATCTATTTTTAGGAAAATTTGTATAAATATGTTTTTTCTCTAAATATAATGGTATAAACAGTGTTAACACGTTTGTTTATTGTTAAACCTATAACAAATCCCATAAAATGTTACAAAAATTTATCCAGAGGTAAATAATTATAGTAAAAAAATGGGGGTATATTTACACCCTACGTTACCAAGTATGTAATAAAAGTCCACGTTACCAACTAAGGGTTAAAGAAAACTAATGCAAAATGTATGCTAGAAAATACTCTACATTATTTAAATATTAAATTAGTTCTAAGAAATAAAAAAGGTCAGCGATCGTTTAGACAGTATGAACATTTATTTAGTTGAATTACCACAGTTAACTATGAGTTTACTATAATTATTTATAAATCTAATGAATTAAACGTTCTATTCAAACTTTTGTGATATTTACTGTAAAAAATTAAACCTTCTTAAGGGCAGTCTGACCGAAGAATTTTTTTTTTTTGTGATTTTTAGTTTATAACACTTTATTTTTCGTTGGAATCTCCTCTTTCTAACGATATATAACACATATGGTACAGAAAATTCTAAATAAGTGAAAAAAATTATTTAAAATATCCTTGCACACCAAAACTGTCCGAACTCTGCCCTAAAACCGATGACACTTGGTGCAAGTTTGTAAAAGGAACCCGTGAAAATGATATCTATGACCACACCAAGCACTTCCATTTGCCTGAGGTGATACTTCAAGAGATCAAACCTATATTCAGGGATCTTGCCAAGCCAGAACTGTTGCAAAAATGTCTCAGAGGTAAATCCCAAAACCCCAATGAATCTTTGAACAATGTTATCTGGAGTAAAATACCTAAAAGAACATTTGTAAATCTTGAAACCCTGAAATTTGGTGTATTTGAAGCTGTTTTGACATTCAACAGTGGACACTTAGCTAAAGTAAAATTGATGGAACACTTAGGCTTACAAATTGGAAGGAATTTACTTCAAACTGCAAGACGTCTCGATTTCGACTGTGTTTCCAAAGCTGAAAAAGCTGTTTCCGATATGAAAAAAAAAATTAGACAGTCAAGAAATGTTGCCAAAAGGACGTTAGAGGACTTGTATGAGGCAGAAGATGATCCAGACAATCCTAGTTACTGTGCTGGACATTATTAAAAGTAACAAAATTTATTTATTACATATATGTTTTTGTTTTTTGCTGTTTACCGAAACTTAAATCTTTTAAAACTGTATGTTGCATAAAACCTACACCGATTGAGATATCTTAATGAAATTTTTAACACACATTCCTTGGCTAAAATACTAGTGCCGTAGGTGAGGGTTTTGGGATATAATTATCCTAATTTGATTTTAAAATATTTATATATTAAAATTTTAAATTTTTAAACACAAAAACTAAAAAAATTCATAATTTATTTATTATAAGAAAAAACTAAAAACCTCTCCTAGGGCACTAGAAAAATACATGATCTTCAAAATAAAACCAAAAGCAGTAAGCTATCTTAAATAGTTTTCAAGTTATGCAACATATAGTTAACATTGCGTTCTTATGGGAGTCGGACTCCCCTTAAACAACATTAAAAATATAAAACAATAATGAAATTATTATAGAGCTATCAATAATTGTAGAGTTTCTGTACAAATATTATAAGTTTTTTTTTATGCCCCATATGATGGCCAGAGGTAAAAGGTAACCGCCTCTAGTCAATTAGACAGTTGGGTTCCCAACACACACAGGTGTGGTCGGCGGACCGGAAGTGGCGCAGGTGTCAGTGTGTAGGAAGCATATCCGGTGTCTTACTGGCACTGATCACGGCCGTAACCCTTCAAGGTCATCCATGTTTTATGTCCGCGACATTAGAGTGGATGAGACGTGAACGTTGTATAATCAATAGCTTTATAAATACATCAGCGGTTAGGGGGCTAAAACATGATTTCGTATTTTAACTGTACGGTTCGTGTTTATTATTATAATGAGGTACAGTGAGTGCTATTTGTTTATTAAGAGGGCTCTAAAGGGAAAGAAAATATAGAAGTCATGCGACACTGGCGATAGAAGTTGGAACTACGTCCAGTTATTTTAGGAGGAAGAAGTTTAATCCGCCGTTCAGTAGAATATAGTCCCTTGAATCATTTCCTGTATAGTAAGTTTTCGTAGTATTTTCAACCGGAAACCCCCCTTACCCCTCACTCCCGCCTGTCGCTTCCTCAGGTGGCTACACCAGACCTCGTCTGTCTGAATGTATGTTGAGCAGAAAGGCCAATTCTTTTCAACAATTGTCAATTTTCCAGTCAGTACCGGTTTTGCTGCTGTATTTTATTTCTTAATTTTTTTTATTATGTCATTTGTTTTTATAAAAAATAATAATATTTGTTTAGAAAAGTAGACTGTTACAGCGAAATCAAGTTATTCACTGATAAAATTGGGGGTCTACTAAAATATTGAATGTCTACTTAAAACCTTTTCCAAAATCATAATTCTTATTAAAATCATGTTATTCTCAAAATGGTTAAAATTTAACATAGTTAGGCATAGGCTTAACATACTTATATTCTACAATTAAAAAACAATTGAAGAGTTTGATTTATAAACATCAAGATACGCTCTACTAAAAACTAATTAAATTACGTTACAAAGCATGGTTTTTGTAAATATTCCTTAAAGTGACTACCTTGGGTTGAACGCGTGGTCAATATGTGGGATTGTCTTGGTAGCACCCATGGCCAACTTAGATAGTACTTGTTTTTTTTTTTTTTTTTTTTTTTTTTTTTTTTTTTTGTATGATAGGATCTATGGTGGACAGGACTTGGGAAGTCACCTGTGATTACCTTGAATAGACCCTGTGGTCAACTTAGGACCTGTTATTATCTTAACAGTGGTCAATATGGGTAGTACTTGTATTACTTTAGGCAGGACCGTTGGTGAACTTTGGTAGTGCCTGTGATTACCTTGGATAAGGCCTGTGATCAACGTGAGTAGCCATATCTGATTACCTTGGGTAGCCCCGGTGGTCAACGTGAGTACTACCTGTGATTATCTTTGGTAGGACCCGTGGCCAACATGACTACCACCCACCCATCATTATTTTGGGTAGCACTCGTGGTCAATTTAGGTAGCCACCCATAATACCAGTAATCATTTTGAGTAGTACCTGTGATTGACTTGGGTAGCTCCCATGCTCAACATGGGTAGTACCTGTGATTACCTTGGGTAGTACTCTTGGTCCTCTATGGTAATATCTCTGATTACCTTGGGTAGCACCACCATTGATCATTTTGCTTATTATATGTGATTTGGGTAGCTCCCATTGTCAACTTGGATAGAATCTGTGATTACCTTGAGTATAACCCGTCGTCAACTTGGTTACTATCTGTGATTAACCTTGGGCAGCACCCTTGGTTAACTTGGGTAATAACTGTAATTACCTTGTGTATCACCAGTGATCATTTTGGATAGTATCTGTCATTACCTTGGGTAGCTTCCATGGTCAACTTCGATAGCATCTGTGATTTCCTTTGGTAACACCCATGATCAACTTGGGTAGTCACACCTCATTACCTTGGGTGTACCCGTGGTCAACTTAGATAGTGCCTGTGATTACTTTGGGTAGGATCCTTTGTGACTTGGGAAGCCACTCATGATTACCTTGAGTAGAGCCTGTGGTCAACTTAGGTAGGACCTATAATTATTTTAGGTAAAACATGCGGTCAATTTGGGTAGCCACCCATAATTACGATGGTGAACTTGGTTAGTGCCTGTGATTACCTTGGGTAGGACCCACGGTCAACTTGAGTAGCCACCCCTTATTAGATTGGCTAGCACTAGTTGCCAACTGGAGTAACCACTAGGGGAGAAACCGTAATTAATTTGAGTAGCCACGCCTAATTATCTTGGGTAGTATCTGTAGTCAACTTGGGTATTATCAGCCATTACTTTGAGTAGCACCAGTGCTACAAGATAACAAGTGTGATTATTTTGGGTAGCACCCATGGTCAACTCGGATAGTACCTGTGATTACTTTGCGCAGGACCCATGGTCAACTTGAGAAGACACCCGTGATTACCTTAAGTAGAGTCTGTGGTCAACTTAGTAGGTAGGACCTCTAATAATCTAAGATATAACACGGTCAATTTAGGTATCCACCCATGATTACTTTGAGTAGCACCATTGGTGAACTGAACTTGTGTAATCACCAGTGATTACATTGGTTAGCACCTGTGGTCTACTTTACTAGCCACTCATTATTGACTAGCCACGAGTGCTAGCCAAGTCTATGACGGTGGATGGCTAAGTTTATTACGGGTACTATACGAGTTGATCATTGGTGTTAGCCATGTTGATCACGAGTGCTAGCCAAGCCCATTACGGAGGCTGCCCAAGTTGATCCCGGGTACTACCCTAGCTGACCATGAGTTTTAGCCATGTTGATCACGAGTGCTAGCCAAGTCCATTACGATGACTACCCAAGTTGATCAGTGTGGCTGCCACAAGTTGATCACGAGCTCCCAAATTAGGTCAGTGGATACTCAAGTAATTGAACATGCATTAAATTAATACAAAACCAAACCGATCAGAACATCTTATTTCAGCATTATAATAATAGTTAAACAATTTTACTTCAATACACAAGTAACGTAAAAAAATGCAAATTTCATACAGTATAATACTTATACTGTATTGATAAAAAATAAGTGCAATATGTAGGCTACGAATGTTATGGTGATCGATTTCGGTAAACTTAAGCTTACCTTAATCGATCACCGTTATATTTGTTCAGTTTATATTAATATTGTATTAAATTCATCTACCAACACATACTATGCTAATTAAGAAAACTTTTTTAAATTAGTATTTTATTAATTCTCTTCGCATTGCACAATGTTTAAATATCACTTATGTCAAGTTTTACCGTCCTAAGTCTTCTCATTGGCTGTTC
Organism: Stictocephala bisonia; assembly: GCA_035578905.1. Classification (NCBI taxonomy): domain Eukaryota; kingdom Metazoa; phylum Arthropoda; class Insecta; order Hemiptera; family Membracidae; genus Stictocephala; species Stictocephala bisonia. Next base: position 11,877 of record JAQJVL010007345.1, on the reverse strand, counting down.
AACGGAATACATCGGGAGTGGTACGAGGTTCCTAAACACTAGGCCTACCTCGCCCCATGACTTCAAGTTCACAAAAGGATTGCCGCTCCGCCCCGCCCCGTCCCCCGGCTGTCATATTTTTCTGTCCTTGTTACCGTTTAGGTAAAATATTTGCTTCAAAGTTACCTTCTTATAAAATTACAAATAAATGACCTAGCATTTTTTCTACCACAACATTAATGAACTATAATAAATTAATAGTTACAACTTAACATTACTGTATTTATATTTTTAAAATAAAACAAAGGCCAATAGTGACAGTGACTTATTATAGAATTACTTATTGCTTTGGTCAAGCCGGAATTATTGAATTAATATTTGAACTGTACGCATTCGTTAATGTAGTTTAAATGATTTATTTCATAAAAATGTTGTATATAGATGATTATTACAGTATTTTCCATGACATAATAAATATTGTGCACTGTCATTACGAATAAAAATGTTATGCTTTACTTTGTAGTTAGGTTATATCAGGAACCACATGGGAACGCACATTTTAATTCAAACGAAATAAGCCATTCAAAAGTAATTAGACTAACTCTAAGTAATCAGTCTGTAAAATAATACTGATATCAGTCGTCGTAGGCCTACATTGCATCCATCGATGTTAAATTAAATGAAGGAAGGTTTTTATGAATGAAGTAGTAAAATCCATCCGCGACTAAGAAGTTCGAGGTTTCGCCACTTGGATCTCACGAATCACCGCATATTTTGGCAATAAATTACCATGCAGGCATTTGCGCGGTCCAACATTGCGGCTACAGATTTAAAGATATTGATCTGAAACCAAAACTAAATTGAAACCAGATACATTTCTGACTAAAATCGCTTTTTAAAATTTCGATAACAGCTCTAGTTTTATTTTGGCACTAGTTTGAATATTGGGTAACTTCAATAACCTATACAATCGAAATGAAGGAGAATTCGAAAATTCTAAAAAGCGATTTGAGTCAAAAATGTCTTTATCTTTAAATAGATGTTTCATTTATAATTTTACGACGGTAAATAAGGGCAGTATCTTGGACCGCGCAAAGCAGTTTTTACGCTTCTCAGCGCGGGGGTTTAGAGCCCTCTTAAAGGTCCAATCTAGTGGTCCATAAGTCTTTTTTTTTTCTTTTTTTTTTTGGGGGGGGGTTTAATTTAAAATAATCAATAATGACATTTGAAGTTTTGCATACTTCACTAACCAATTACTAAAAAAATCACGTAATTTTCCAAAAAAAGCAGGTTATGGTCCACTAGAACAGCTCTTCCCCTATCCAATGACACTTCAACTGTAGCGATACGATCAATAATAAGGACCGAATCATTGAAATAGAAACCCGTGTTTTGGGGCGTTTTTCGTGGAGGGAAACGGCCACCTTGAACTACAAAAAGAACCATAAGAATCATGAACAAATTAAAATATTATTAATCTGTTAAACTTATTTTCAAAAATAATATATGAAAATTTTCACAGTGTATGGACAATACATTTACGACAAAATTGTTTTCATCAAGAAAAACCCAACAGAAATCAATGACAATTTTCAGATAAATAATTATAATACAAAAAATAAAATTAACATCATAACCACATATCATAATCTAAGTTTGTATTTAAAAAAACAAACATGGTACTAAAATCTTTTACCTGATTTTTACCTGACAGTTTAAAAAAGAACCCAACTTTAGTAAATTCGTAATAAAATTAAGACAATTCTTAGTTAAGAGGGCTCTAAAGGGAAAGAAAATATAGAAGTCATGGGACACTAGCGATAGAAGCTGGAACTACGTCCAGTTTAATCCGCCGGACGAAGTGCAATATAGTCCCAAGAATCACTTCCTGTATAGTAGGTTTTCGTAGTATTTTCAACCGGAAACCCCAATTACCCCTTCCTCCCGTCTGCCGTCTCCTCGGGTGGCTACGTCCGACCTTCTCTGTCTGAATGTATGTTGAGCCGAAAGGCCAATTCTTTTCAACAATTGTCAATTTTCCAGTCAGTACTGGTTTTGCTGCTGTAGTTTATTTCTTAACATTTTTTATGTCATTTTGTTTTTATAAAAAATAGTAATATTTGTTTAGAAAAGTAGACTTTTTACAGCGAAATCAATTTATTCACTGATCAAATGGGGGTCTACTAAAATATTGAATTTCTACTTGAAACGTTTTCCAAAATCATAATTCTTGTTCAAATCTTGTTATTCTCAAAACGGTTAAAATTTAACATAGTTAGGCATAGGCTTACCATACTTATATTCTACAATTGAAAAGTTTGATTTATAAACATAAAGATACGCTTTACTAAAAACTAAGTAAATTACGTTACAAAGCATGGTTTTTGTAAATATCCCTTAAAGCTGTTGGATTGTGATCTAAATATTGGTTTTTATGTGGTTAAATATTTAATAAAAGGCATTAATTTGCAAATAAATTTCTATTTCGTATCTTTTTATGTTCAGTTGAAGATTAAAACAAAATAATATTAAATGAACACCACAACAATTCTCAACATACGCTTAAAGCATTAAAGGATACGCTTTACAGAAAACTAATAAATCACGTTAAAAAGTAATGGTAAACAATACCAACTGTCTATTTATTTTACGTTTTATAGTTTTGTACGGTTTATTAATTATTTTTAATAAAATAAAAAAATGATTTCACATAAACTACCATAGTTTTATGGCAATTGCAACGTAACACACTAATTTCCAAACATTAAAAAAATAATTGAAATGTAGCCACTTTTTTATTTGCTTCTGAAGTATGCTGAATGAATTACTACAATACATGAAAATAACACTACGTGGACAGTTTGGTTTAAAAAAGCAAACATTTTGTTACAACAGATTGGACTCACCTACCTGACAGTAGTTTGGCCTCATAAACATGTATGTCAGGGGTAGTTTAGGCCACGTAGTCTACGAGTTTGACCTCAGCAATTCACACAATACTTTGGTCTCAGTTTTTTTATATGAGTACAGTAGTTTGTCCTTACCTGTCTGAGCAGTTTGGACTCATCCATTGTGGCAACACAGTACATAAGCGCTAAACACTTCGTTACCTATGAATGTATATGTCGTTTATAAGAAATGATTATATTGCATGGATTAAAGCTTATGTTAAAACATATTTAGAAATAGATTAATGTTATTCTTAGTAAATATAAAAAATGCTTGAACAATTTATTGATAATAAATAATTACATTTGCCAGAGTATTATAATATACAGATACATGAGTTAGCTGAGTATGTCGCAATTTTATAAAGTCACTATACATTTAAGTAATAGATCTTTTAAGAACAGTTACATACATTCAAAACGTGACCAACATGGGTTGTATCAGTTATTACCTTGGGTACCACCAGTGATTAACTTGGGTAGTATCTGTGATTATTTTGCGTAGAACCCATGTCAACTTGGGTAGTACCTGTGATCCTTGGGTAGCACCTATGGTCAACTTGAGTAGCCACCCGTAATTACCTCGATTATAAAACGTGGTTAACATGGCTAGCCCACTCGTTACTACCTTGAGTTGGACGCGTGGTCAATGTGTGGGATTGTCTTTGGTAGCAGCCATGGTCAACTTAGATAGTACTTGTGATTTTTTTGGGTAGGATAGGATCTGTGGTGGACAGGACTGGGGAAGTCACCTGTGATTACCTTGAGTAGACCCTGTGGTCAACTTAGGACCTTTAATTATCTTAACAGTGGTTAATATGGGTAGTACCTGTGATTACTTTAGGTAGGACCGGTGGTGAACTTGGTAGTGCCTGTGATTACCTTGGTTAAACCCTGTGATCAACGTGAGTAGCCTTACCTGATTGCCTTGGGTAGCTCCGGTTGTCAACGTGAGTACTACCTGTGATTATCTTTGGTAGGACCCGTGGCCAGCTTGAGTAGCCACCCATGATTACCTTGGGTAACACCCGTGGTCAACTTAGATAGTACCTGTGATTATTTTGGGTAGCACTCGTGGTCAATTTAGGTAGCCACCCGTAATACCAGTAATCATTTTGAGTAGTACCTGTGATTGACTTGGGTAGCTCCCATGCTCAACATGGGTAGTACCTGTGATTACCTTGGGTAGTACTCTTGGTCCTCTATGGTAATATCTCTGATTACCTTGGGTAGCACCACCATTGATCATTTTGCTTATTATATGTGATTGGGGTAGCTCCCATTGTCAACTTGGATAGAATCTGTGATTACCTTCATTATAACCCGTCGTCAACTTGGATACTATCTGTGATCAACCTTGGGCAGCACCCTTGGTTAACTTGGGTAATAACTGTAATTACCTTGTGTATCACCAGTGATCATTTTGGATAATATCTGTCATTACCTTGGGTAGCTTCCATGGTCAACTTCGATAGCATCTGTGATTTCCTTTGGTAACACCCATGATCAACTTGGGTAGTCACACCTCATTACCTTGGGTAGTACTCGTGGTCAACTTAGATAGTGCCTGTGATTACTTTGGGTAGGATCCTCTGTGACTTGGGAAGCCACTCATGATTACCTTGAGTAGAGCCTGTGGTCAACTTAGGTAGGACCTATAATTATTTTAGGTAAAACCATCGGGAGTGGTCAATTTGGGTAGCCACCCATAATTACGATGGTGAACTTGGTTAGTGCCTGTGATTACCTTGGGTAGGACCCATGGTCAACTTGAGTAGCCACCCCTTATTACATTGGCTAGCACTAGTTGTCAACTGGAGTAACCACTAGGGGAGAAACCGTAATTAATTTGAGTAGCCACGCCTAATTATCTTGGGTAGTATCTGTAGTCAACTTGGGTATTATCAGCCATTACTTTGAGTAGCACCAGTGCTACAAGATAACAAGTGTGATTATTTTGGGTAGCACCCATGGTCAACTCGGATAGTACCTGTGATTACTTTGCGCAGGACCCATGGTCAACTTGAGAAGACACCCGTGATTACCTTAAGTAGAGTCTGTGGTCAACTTAGTAGGTAGGACCTCTAATAATCTAAGATATAACACGGTCAATTTAGGTATCCACCCATGATTACTTTGAGTAGCACCATTGGTGAACTGAACTTGTGTAATCACCAGTGATTACATTGGTTAGCACCTGTGGTCTACTTTACTAGCCACTCATTATTGACTAGCCACGAGTGCTAGCCAAGTCTATGACGGTGGATGGCTAAGTTTATTACGGGTACTATACGAGTTGATCATTGGTGTTAGCCATGTTGATCACGAGTGCTAGCCAAGCCCATTACGGAGGCTGCCCAAGTTGATCCCGGGTACTACCCTAGCTGACCATGAGTTTTAGCCATGTTGATCACGAGTGCTAGCCAAGTCCATTACGATGACTACCCAAGTTGATTAGTGTTGATGCCACAATTTGATCACGAGCTCCCAAATTAGGTCAGTGGATACTCAAGTAATTGAACATGCATTAAATTAATGCAAAACCAAACCGATCAGAACATCTTATTTCAGCAATATAATAATAGTTGAACAATTTTACTTCAATACACAAGTAAAAAAATACAAATTTCATACAGTATAATACTTATACTGTATTGATAAAAAATAAGTGCCTGTCGCCCGGCTGTCATATTTTTCTGTCCTTGTTATCGGTTAGGTAAAATATTTGCTTCAAAGTTACCTTCTTATAAAATTACAAATAAATGACCTAGCAATTTTTCTACCACAACATTAATGAACTATAATAAATTAATAGTTACGACTTAACATTACTGTATTTATATTTTTAAAATAAAACAAAGGCCAATAGTGACAGTGACTTATTATAGAATTACTTATTGCTTTGGTCAAGCCGGAATTATTGAATTAATATTTTTACTGTACGCATTCGTTAATGTAGTTTAAATGATTTATTTCATAAAAATGTTGTATATAGATGATTATTACAGTATTTTTCATGGCATAATAAATATTGTGCACTGTCATTAGGAATAAAAATGTTATGCTTTACTTTGTAGTTAGATTATATCAGGAACCACATGGGAACGCACATTTTAATTTAAACTAAATAAGCCATTCAAAAGTAATTAGACTAACTCTAAGTAATTAGTCTGTAAAATAGTACTGATATCAGTCGTCGTAGGCCTACATTGCATCCATCGATGTTAAATTAAATGAAGGAAGGTTTTTATGAATGAAGTAGTAAAATCCATCCGCGACTAAGAAGTTCGAGGTTTCGCCACTTGGATCTCACGAATCACCGCATATTTTGGCAATAAATTACCATGCAGGCATTTGCGCGGTCCAACATTGCGGCTACAGATTTAAAGATATAGATCTGAAACCAAAACTAAATTGAAACCAGATACATTTCTGACTAAAATCGCTTTTTAAAATTTCGTTAACAGCTCTAGTTTTATTTTGTCACTAGTTTGAATATTGGGTAACTTCAATAACCTATAAAATCGAAATGAAGGAGAATTCGAAAATTCTAAAAATCGATTTGAGTCAAAAATGTCTTTATCTTTGAATAGATGTTTCATTTATAATTTTACGACAGTAAATAAGGGCAGTATCTTGGACCGCGCAAAGCAGTTTTTACGCTTCTCAGCGCGGGGGTTTAGAGCCCTCTTAATGCTGTAACCTACCTGTCTTAGATGAGTTACATTAAATTTACGTTTCTTGTTAATTTGATAAAACTTATTCAAATTAATTTTATTTCTCTTAATCTCAGGGTTAAATTTATGGGTAAATCGGGGAGGCTGTAAATTACAATGAATTAAGACTCTTGTTTGAAAAAGTTAATTTAATAATACATTCTTTTTTACTTTCTTTTTTTTTTTATACAACAAAAATGAATTTAATTATTTATTTAATGATTACTGTACTAAAACATAGGATATTCAGTTAATAGCTAGAACTTATCTTTAACTTTTCTTCTTGTGATGCTGAAACTCCACGTGGTCGCCTTCTTTGTCTTGTTGATTAAACTTGTGTTAATTATTTCACCACAATTTTAATAAAATATCTATATTTAAATTTGAATTACTTTACTGAAATATACATCTAACTTTTGAAATATACACGTTCACAACATTAGGAATGAAATGTTGGAGTCCAGCGGACACCCAAGTTGAGTAGTGGATTCTACATTGGACTGGAAAGAAGTGACCGAACCGTTGATGATGCTAGCGTGGCTTCAGTCCTCGGTCTCTTTCCGTTACACGCGATAACATTGGGTTGGAGGGTATACTTCCGCCCATGCCATGTGCTTTTTGCCCTGGTAGGTGGTGCCTCTAGCGATTATTTTTTTTAACTAAACACGTCTCATCTAGATTGGACTCAACCATTGCATGTCACACTGACACCCCTCTGGATCGCCATATAGACTCGTCTGACGACGCGACTGCACATGTCTTATCTGTTTCAATAACAATGAAAGGAATGTTGTTTACGATTTTGAACGACTGCCCTGGAATAAATATTTCTGCCCACTTCCCTATACTTGCTGGTTATTAATTTACAATGGATTCCGAATATTATCTGAATGTTCGGTGATTGTTTTAATTAAATGTATCTATTTCTATAAATAAATAATTTATTATTTATTTAATATAATTGTCAATTTGGTGGACCTGTTACAATGCTGCACTATATTCAGTCAAAGAAGTCTACAACATATAAAACAATATCAAGTAAAGAAAAAACAAAATTAAATAAGAAGAAATTAGAACACAATAATTTAAATTTAAGGTAGATTAAGGGACAAAATCATTTAAAATGTACCATTGAACTTCAAGTATAGTTGTTCAATATAGTAGTTCAAAATGTAAAAAATACATTTGATCTGCATTATTTGTATGTATATTTATTTATATAACATACAATTGTAAATCAAACTAAACTTTACCACGATTTGATTGTTTCTTGGTAAAATTTTACTTTTTGTCTGTGATTAAACATTTTTTAGTGGTGTTGGAGTAAAACAAAAAAATTTTGTAAAAAGAAAAAAATACCACAAATATAATATCTTGGGGGTAATATTATACATATGTTTTGGAGTAATATTACATATTGGTTGAGAGAAAACCATAAAAATGAAAAAGATTACACGCTAGTAGTATGAATACACCGATCCTAAGACGTCCCATGATGAGTTTTTCGTCCAATGATGACCGAGGGTGGGGGTCCAGGTCACGTGACCTTAATTGATTTTTAATGACCTTAATGAGTTTTTAATGGGGTTTTAATGACCTTAATGAGTTTTTAATGGGGTTTTAATCGATTTTTAATGGGGTTTTCTTTTAATTACCCTAATTACGACTAAATACCCAAGATGGCGGCCCCGGATCCAAGATGGTGACCCCAGTCCTGCCAACCTGTTGGGAATTTCCCTCCCAAATTTCCCTCCCAAATTTCCCTCCAAATTCCCACGTTATACTATATAAAATGCACTTTGTTATACTATAACAAATGTAATATTTCATATACTCTATGTAGTTTCCTTCGTACACCCTTAGCCTACGATGCATGCGCGAGGAATTGCTACATGAAACAGCTGTGCATTTGCACAGAGTGCAATCGCTACCAGCACTCCCAGCAGCAATTTCCTCAAACATAAATATATATTAAACAAATTAGACAAAAAAGCTATCAACCCCGCGTGGTCTAGTGGTTAGCGTACCCGACTCAACAAACAAGTGTTGATCTATGTCTGTAAGTAATTCAAGGCTCACATTCGTCATTTTTAACATGGAATTCCATGCCAGTCGGATGCGGAACCACTCGGACACAAGGTTGTTTTTTAATTTCAATGAATTGTGTCCAATTCATAACTAATTGACTCATGAAGTGTCGACAACCTACAAGCTTAACTACTACTACAGCATGCACAAACATATTACGTAGATACTCACCCTGTATGGTCGGTAGACTGTTAGTAGAAAGCCTCTGAAGGAACGTCAACCTCCTCTACCATCTCAGAGGTCACTCTTTTGATTTTTTTAAGGGCAAACAAAGAGGCTCCCACAGGTCTAGACCATATACCCCTGTGGTACGGAGAAACAAACCCTTGTAATGAGCCCCATCCATCGCTCATTACGTTGGTAGCCACACTGCCACCTTACCATAGAGATTTACGTAAAGCATGCAAAGATACTCACCCTGTATGGTCGGTAGAATGTCAGTGCAAAAGCCTCTGAAGGAACGTCAACCTCCTCTACCAGCTCAGAGGTCACTCTTTTGATTTTTAAGGGCAAACAAAGAGGCTCCCACAGGTCTAGACCATATACCCCTGTGGTACGGAGAAACAAACCCTTGTAATGAGCCCCATCCACCGCTCATTACGTTGGTAGCCACACTGCCACCTTACCATAGAGATTTACTCTAGATGTTTATAGTAAACCTCGTAGACCATGTAACTTGCGAACAAAATACATGGTACGAAGATCAATGGGATGCAGCGTCCTTTCCTGTTTTCTTCTAATGTCTTGCAGTATCTGCAGTCGTGTCCTTGATCTTCCAGCCTCTTGAAACACCTACACATCTTGCAGCAATGCCCCATCTTTCTGAAACAATAACAGCACACATAAGAAAAAAGAAAACCTCAAACAAAAGAACTTTGTTACTTTTCCCTCAAGTTAACATACATACCTGGAAAATGTGTACAGCAGACGTGGATCCAACTTCTTTGATCAGTACCAAGTTGTCAGGTATTGATTCTCCCTCATGCAAAGTGTCGACGTATCTTCTAGGTAGAAACACCTTGATGTCCTCCTCCAAATGTGGATCAAACAGTATCGCAACAAGAGTATCACCGTATTTCGTACTTACGCGTGTAATACTCTTGACTGGATACTGGATGTTGGATGACAAATCTCCAACCTTGACAGTAATGTAGTTCATCGGAGTAGCAGCGTTGAAACGTTCGACAAAAGATGCCATGGTAGACTGAGAAGAAAGCCGAAATACAAGTCCTTTTATACTCACCGTTGACCTTGAGAGCCAGTCGTAGCGTCTGTCCTTGCATTCCTATGCACAGAGTGCAATGACAGGGCGTGGTCATTGCACGCAGGTGGCCTTGACTTGACATGCCTGTCCAGACAAGTCTGTGACCTTGACCCAAGTTTCCACACCACCCAAGAGGTATTGGGATTGCACTCTGTGCAATGGCGCGTTTTTTATTATAGTGGGTGTCCCCAGTAGGCATAATCCCACTTACTTTAATGTAACTTGCCCCAACCATCGCAAGCTACGGTGATAGCCACTCCATAACAAAATTGCTACCTCCCAGTCACAAGATTACTCATATACAATGTTGACAATATATATTCATACTACTAGTACTACGCACCGCTTCCAACTGTACCGACTACATATTACCTAAAGGATTACCGCAACAACATGCTTAAAGGAAGTTTTTACGGAAAAGAACTGCTCAAGACCAGACACGGAGACGTATACCTGGTGGAAAAGGTGTTGAGGAGAAAGGGTAACAAAGTGCTGGTTAAGTGGCTTGGCTTTGATGGTACTCACAATTCGTGGATAAATAAAAGTGAACTTGTGTGAATTACTCAGTTTGAGCTTAGACATTACGATGAAAACACCCAAATTGCCTATCGTAAACTATGACACATACTGTGGAGGAGATATGAAGGAAAGGAGCAAACACAGTGATCTGCTGCCAAACCATGTTCGATGTATCATGTGCGGACCTTCAAATTCCGGCAAGACTAATGTAATGTTAAACTTGTTGTTTAATCCAAATGGGCTAAAGTTTGAAAATGTCTACGTGTTTTCAAAATCACTTCATCAGCCAAAGTATAAGTTGCTAGAGAAGGTACTACTGACTATACCCGGTATAGGATATTTCCCTTTCACAGACAACGGTGAGGTGATTCATCCAAACGAGGTGATGGAACACTCTGTCATGGTGTTTGATGATGTCGCATGTGAAAAGCAAGACAACATCAGAAACTACTTTACAATGGGACGACACCAGAATGTTGATACTTTTTACCTGTGTCAAACATACAGTAGGATACCCAAACAGCTGATTAGGGACAATGCAAACTTTATTATTGTGTTTAAGCAAGATGACAGAAATCTAAGACACATATACGATGATCATATAAATACGGACATGTCTTATGGGAGATTCAAAGAGTTGTGTGCCACCGCATGGAACAGTGGTAAGAACAAGTTCGTTGTAGTGGACAAAGAACGTAACATCAACGATGGTAGATACCGCGTCGGACTCGACGAGTTTGTCAAAGTTTTACAACATGATGCTGAAGGTTAGTTTCAGTCAACCTCTTGTGACAAGAGAGTACCACCTACCGATGAATGAGGATCGTAAATCATTGACGTTAGACAGGCTACGTTTTAAAAGGCGAATAGATACGTTGGAAGCAACCATTTTGGGTCCACTTCTTTTGCTACATATTGCGAAACAGAAAGACTTGAAGACAGAAGAAACGGAAAAACAGGAAAACGGGAAGACATGAAAAACAGGAAAACAGAAAAACAGGAAAACAGGAAAACAGGAAAACAGGAAACAGGAAAACAGAAAAACAGGAAAACAGAAAAACAGGAAAACAGGAAAACATGAAAACAGAAAAACATGAAAACAGGAAAACAGGAAAACAGGAAAACAGGAAAACAGGAAAACAGGAAAACAGGAAAACAGGAAAACATGGAAACAGGAAAACAGAAAAACAGGAAAACAGGAAAACAGAAAACAGAAAAACAGGAAAACATGAAAATAACCTGAGGGGATTCCGTAAGAATATGGATGGGAGCACAAGAGTGCATGAGGTAGCAAGAAGAAGGTCGGTTACAACTATCCACAGCGGGGAGAGACTGTGAAAACTCAATAAATAAGGATGTGATA